>JAHNEJ010000630.1:0-255625 GCA_022559845.1 Amorphophallus konjac
TGTCGTAAAAAGAATTTTTGTCAAACCTGGAGGGCCGCGTTCTAAGCTCCAACCCAATTGGGAAGGACCATTTGTAATTCAAGCCGTGCACCCTGGCAACGCCTACAAGCTAGTCAACGCCGAAGGGACCGAGTTATCCCACCCTTGGAATGGGCTTTATCTTAAGAAATACTACCCTTAGCACAAAACAAAAAAAATGATGAAAAGATAAAAAACATCAAAAAACAAGGAAATATTGAAAACCACTAAAAATATGGAAAATTCAAAATGCCGATGCCTGGCAGGCACCATGTAGTTAAGTCCCTGCATCTAACCTTCATGTTAGGATAGGGCCCATTAAGGCTTGGTAGGCACGGGTCTTGGTTTGCCAGAACCGTGGAGACCCCTGTCCGGCCACGTCGGCCTATGCTCGCTCGAAGGAAGCTAACATGTGTTCACTTATGTATTTTATTCAAAAAAGTTGGTAGCATCACCTACGGTAGGGCCACACCTAGAAGATCTCCGGAAGCTGTAATCTTTATTCTTTTCTCTTCGACCAAATGAGACAGTCGGCGCCCTTAAAACGCTGAGCATGAGAAACCGAAACTCAAACCCCAAAGGCAAGAGTATGACCCATTTCCTCGAGCATCGATCAGAGCACGAGAAGAGGGCAGTGTCCCCGCAGGCATACGAAGAGGGAGCCCACCAACGTCAAATGACTATATCTCCCTCACAGAAAGAAATACAAAATCAAAATCAAGAGAAAAGCCTGGTCGTGACCGTGCCTGGTACGATAAACGGAACCCCTCAAAGCAAAAGTCTGAATCCACAAAGGGGGGCCGTGGAATGTAAATGCTCGAGATTTGGTCCGAAGTTGTCCGAAAGGAAAGAGTTAATGGGCCCTTATTCGCTCGCCGGGTTAACGGCTTTGCCGGTCCTCTCAGGAGGTTTATCCCCTACGCTCTTCCTTCTCCCTCTAAAGATGAAGGTTCGATGGAGTTTCTGAAAGGTGAAAACTGCCCAGGGTCTGCGACCTTATTTTAATATACACATTTTGGTTGCCTACTTTGAAAAGCAAAAGCTATCGCTGCGAAGGAGTCTCTGTGTTTCTGGCTGGTCAAGACCCCTGTTTACCACCTTGATGTATTCTTGTTTAACCTCGGGCTTAGGCCAATGCAAGCGCGTCACCTATGGGTACGACGGCGTCTGATTCCGGGTCAGCGTCGCGCGGTTGGTCGTTAGGGTTCCAGGGTGTTCCATCTTTTACCATCTAGAGTTGTGAGGAAACAGACCCGGGTCGGGCAAATCATCTACCTCAAACACCTTTTGGGTGAATCCCTGTGGTCGGAAGCAACTGGGAGCCTAAGCATGGCATGACGGTATTGTCATCAGGGTAAGTCTTAGCCGACGGGATCGTCATTCGAGGGGTCTAGAGGCCCAAATCAACCTAGATGTGCACTTAAGATACCTGGGAGGTTAGTAAGAAACCCCTGTCTCACGTAGGTTAGGTGCCATTTGGGTGCTTGCCGGGCGTTAGCAAAAAAAAATTGAAATGATAAAAGTACAAAAAAAATGGAAAAGAGAAATGTACGTATTTGCAAACGAAAAAAATCTTTTTATGATGAAACAAAAAAATATCAAATAAAAAAAAAGAGAAAACAAATCAATTTTGCATGATTACATTTGCGTGCAGCATCTCACTTTTTAATATCGCTTGCATTCGTGTGCTTGCCTGTCGCATTTATCATCACCGCATCTCTCCCTTGCCTTCGTTAAATAAAGGCTTGGCCCCTTGACCAGTTATCAAGGACAGTCACAGTGACCATTTGCTTATTGAGCAAGGGGCCAAGTCAGAACAGAAATTCTGATTTGTTTGTTTCAGTGATATGTGCAGGGATTCAGGTAACTGAAGCAAAGGTGAAAAAACAAACAAACCAAACCTTGTGTTTTATTCCAAAAAAAAACCAAAAAAATTTTACATCAAGTTCCGCCCTCTCTCTCTGCATTACTCGTCCCACTACTCTCCGGGCAAAACACTCTCAAAGGTGCTACCCAACTACGAAAAGCGGTACTCCTGCCGCTCTGTACTCCTCTTCCTATTCCCACATCCCGGCGTTGATCCGCGGAAGCAGCAGAGAAGCTACCAACACGAAAGCCACGCTCTCGTGCTTTTCGGTAGCGCTCCTCACCATCTCTCAGCCACTGTTCAGCAAGACCAAGGCCGATTCGGAGTTCGAATAGTTGGGCCTCCATGGCCCTTCGCTCCTCCCTTTCAGCCAAACTGTCGGCTCTTTCTCTCTCTGCGTTTCTTTCCCTCTCTGCCCGTTCTCTCTCACGGTCTTCCCTCTCTAACTGGAGAGTGATCCTCAGTTCCATAGCATCCCTGGATGAGTCGTCATCAGGATGACGCCGCAGTTCCCTCTCCAGTTCTGCTATCCTAGCCTCCTTATGCGCAGCTTGGGCAAGCGCTCCTTCCGTCTCCTTTTCCTGCCGAGTGTACCATCTCAGATACGCGATAAGGCGTAAACAAAGAGAACTCAACGCTGAAACTTTTACCTGTATACGGAGCATTCCTTCTGCCTCCGCAGCACGCTGCGTGGCGTGAGCAAGTTGCTCATGAAGCGAGTCAAGTTCTGAGGTGAGAATCCACAAGCTGGAAGAGGCACCACCTACTCCCATCGCTGGGGAGGCTGCGCCAATCTGGGCATGCTGCTACCATGTGAATTAGCAGCCAACATCTAGAATATGGGGTTTTAACTAAGAATGTACTATACACCTACCAAGGCGCTCGTAGCTCCGCGGGCATCACCCAACTGTTGTTCCATCTCTGCCAAGCGAGTTCGTAAATTCGCTATCATGGCATCCCGGACATCCTGCAGCCTTACAAGTCAGCATTTCCACCAGAAAACCAAGAAAAGGAGAAAGAAGAGAAGAGAAAAAGGGGAAACCTACCTCCACAAGTTCCCGGGGTTGGAACCGTTCTGCGTACTTTGTCCTATATAGACGCAAGTAGTCCTCGCTGTCCCGCGCCTGTGATTCTACAATCGTGCCACCCCGTTGCCAGTCCTCATACTGTTCGGGGAATCGCACGCGCCAGTCAATGCAAGTCGCCGGTCCCCGCGTCTTTCTCCCGACACGAGGTGGCGCAGCTGAATCCACCCATTCTTGAGCCAGTCCTAAAGTCCTCATAACTAATCGTAGCCGAAGCGGCTCGATTTCATTCAGGCAGTGCATCCATAGTTCCCGTCCGAACCGGGCACGACTTGCTAGAACCCATGGCTGGTTGGCATCGACCATGTCTGAGTAGGGTCTCCAGTTTACCATCGCCGTAGGGAACTCCTGTAGCTCCCGCCTTAACACCATCAGTTGGTAGGTTAGGGGTGCCGCACTCATGACGGGTTCCCACCGCCTGGCTAGCGGCACCATCACGGGTCGCCAATGTCGAGCTCTCCCCATAGGGAGGTAATAATAGCTCCATAACTGCTCGGCGCAGGTCATCAGCACCTTGCGAAAACAACAAAAAAAAATACAAAACAAGCAAAACCAAAAAAATACCTGGATGAATGGTGTGAAACCACTCACAATCATCTCACGATCCGTTTCTTGGAATAGGCCTGCAAACAAGTGTGCCAGCATGGCGGCTCCCCAGGCATAATACCCTACTCTTTCAAGGTTTGACAGCAGCTCCAGGAAGCAACATTGGAAACCATCCCCTTTCGAGCTCAGTACCAATCTCCCCAAAAGGAAGAGGAGAAATCTCCTCAAATCTATGTTACATCTTTCCCAGTTGCTGAAATCTGTGCAGTACACGGCACGGCATCCTATTTCCATCCTTTCCATGAACTCTTCTGAGGATTCGTTGTCCCGCCGACGAATGTCGGTGAGCCCTAATGCATCCATGAGGGACGCCCTAGCTACCGACCTGTTCTTCCGACCATCTAGGTCCAAACCCAGTAACTTCGGGCACCTTCTCTGTAGTCCGCGTAAGTGACTCCGGTCACTGCCTCACCTTCTACCTTCAGGCTTGTGATCCGGACCACATCCTCCAAGCTGGGCACCATGTGCCCCCAGGGCATCAGGAATGCCCGGCTCACTGGGTCCCATCTCTCACACAAGGCTTGGATCAGGACTAGGTCAAGCTGGATCGGCTCGATCCGAAGGAAGGTACCAAATCCCATCACGTCTAGCCTCGCCTTCTGAAAATCTGGGAGGCCCCTGTACGCTGCTACTACCAACTCCCATAAGATTTGTGATTTCATCACAACCTACACATACAAGGAATGGGGGTGAGGTTTGGTCAGAAGAAAGGAAGAAAAAATGAGAAAATGGCAAGAAAACTTGGCTTACGAGTTGTGATTGGGCCCTTTCGCTGAAGTGCCCTTCAAAGTCTGAAAGCCTCCTGGAACTACTACCACTGGACCTGCTTCTCTTCGAGGAATGGGAAGATTCGCCCTCCATCCAACTCTCAGAATTTTGAACTCCTCCTCTCCCGTGAGAACTTGTGCTCCTCGAGTTATTCCTCGATATACCTGGGAAGATACAAGGGACAAGAATTTATAGAAATGGAAGGAGTGCGGGCCAAGATTGCCTCCATCACCTGTCGATGATAGCCCTCGCAATAATACACCGACCAAGCGGCCCCATGTGTCGCTTCACCGCTCGCACAGGGTGATTGACTGGACGAAGAATAGGACGAATAGCCCCTATGTTGTCTAGGGATACCCTATCATGTTTTGGAGGACGCCCGCAAAATTTGGCACAACATCCGGGAAAAGGAACTAGGGCCGTCAGTATTGACTTCGACGGCAGATTCCCGTGGAAAATGGTCACAACAAGACGTGATTCTCTGCTCGAGGCGGAGTCTCGACAGATCCGTCACATGGGAACAGTGCAAAGGAGAAGAAGTGTAGGGAAGAAGGAACGCACAAGAGGACAAACAAGCATCAGAAAATCAAATCACTCCATTCATAATTCTACATAAGCTGTCAAAAACATCATAAACATAAAGAGGTGACGGGTCCACTAGCCCGCCAATCCTCACCATCACTCATCTCTCCGGGCACTCTCCTCCTCTCCCCCGAGGTGAGGGTCCCTCAGAAGCCTCCGGGATCCCCGTGCAGTAGCACCTGCCTCGCCTCTGGGCGCATGCTCCGCAGCAGTGACTCGCTGCTCCTCCCCTGGCGTGGCGAAGAAGCCACTGGCGGCAAAGCGACCGGACTGGCGGAGTCGCTCCCCGAACTCTCGCGCTCTCTCGTAGCGCGTCTCCATCCCTCCTAGCCTCTGTACGACGGCCTGAAGGCCCAGCTGGAGCTCCCTCACTTGGGCCTCCAAGGCCCTCCTCTCGGTCAGATCCCGCTGTCGCTCGGACCTTCTCTCGGCTTTCTCTCTCTCTGCCTCTCTCCTCATCATCTGCAGAAGAACCCTTAACTCCAGGATGTCTGGAGAAGGTCTCTCCTCACCACGATGCCGCAGCTCCGCTACAGTCGCCACCCAGGCGTCACGCTCCTCTTCCGCCCGGGTCGCACGGGCCACCGCACCAACAAGTTGCTCCCGGAGGGAAGCAATCTCGAGAAAAGGGGCCGAGGAGCTAGAAGATCCGCCAGCCGCTCCCACCGTCGCTGTCTGCTGGGCACGCTGGAACAAAATAAACAACGGCCGTCAGTGAAACTCCAAAATCTGAAGTTAAAAGGGCGGCACGTAACTTACCAGGAGCGACAGCTCATGTTGAGCGACGGCCAGTTGCCGCCTAGTCTCTGACAGCTGGGCGCGCGAGCCGCCAATGCCACGCGTGTCCCCAGCTTGGGGAAGCCCCGCGTAACTCTCTCTCTGCCGCCGCAGGAAGTCGGCACTGTCCTGCACCAGTACACCCCCTTGCTGTCCAGGGAGACGTACGGGCCAGTCCTCGAGCCTCGCCTTGCCGCGACTCTCCTTCCTGACGTGGCTCGGCTCGTCCGCACTCGCCCACTCATCGGCCAGGCCCAGCGTCCTTGCCATGTCCTGCACCAAGAAAGGGGTCCCATATCAGTCAAAAGGAACGCGTCCCCTGTCTAGGACGCGTCCATCATTTGAGTGCAACACTCTCCGAACCCTTTCCTCCTCGCCCGACTCGCTTCAAAACCCAAAATGAATTAAAAGAGGAAGAGATCGGAGGACCTACCGGACCGTGTTCACCTCCTCCCACGCCATCGGGCCCCTCGGGTCCCTCGGGGGCCCGAAGCGGCCCTTCCTCCTCCATGGACGCCGTTCCGTGCTCGGGCGCGTCCCTCCTTGGGCGAGGAGTTCCTCGTCCCTCTCCACCTTCACCACGGTCGGGCCCACCGAACTCCATCGATCAAAAGAGGAGGAAGACGAAAAAGGGGCAAGCGCGTTTCGGCGGGAGGCGGGCTCGTTTGCGGGTAAGGCACGGGAGAAGAAAGGACCACCCGTCGCTTTAAATTTAAAATCAAGGATTAAGACGCGTCCTCGCGCCTGGACGCGCCCAAAAGGGGGGAAAGGAAACAAAATCCCCCCGTGCAAAACATAGTTCCCCGCTGTTCAGGGCAAGGTCTCGCGGAGCGTGCCTCAAGGGACAACTCAGTGCAAAAAAAAAAGAAAGTGTGGGAGAGAGAGAAGTACACACAACACAAAAGCCATTTCCATTTCATATAATAGCCGAAAGTACATCATACAGTGAGAAGGGTGACGTACAAGCAACTCTCTAACTCTCACCGTCACCCTCCTGGTCATCTCCTTCCTCCCTCCTCTGACGGAGATCCCTAGGGGGCCTCCGCGACCTCTGTGAACCCTGGGAAGCCGTGCTCGCCTCGCCCTGCGGTGGCACTCCAGCCTCGAAGGCGCGACGACGCTCCTCGGCCGAAGAAACCAGGTAGCTCCCCATGGAAAAAGAACCAGACTGACGAAGTCGCGCCCCGCGTTCCTTCGCCCTCTGGTACCGCTCCTCGCTCTCCTGAAGCCTCCCCTCCGCCGTGCCAAGACTCAATCGGAGCTCCAGCAGCTGGGCCTCTAGAGCCCTCCTCTCGGTCTGATCCCGCTGTCGCTCCTCCCTCTCTCTCTCCCTATCCCTCTCCCTCTCTCTCTCCACGCTCTCCCTATCCCTCTCCCTCTCCTCTCTCTCCCTCATCGCCTCTCTCCTCGACAGCTCGAGGGCGATCCGCAGATCCACTACGTCGCGAGGAAGCTCCTCAGCCTCCCGTCGCCGCTCCTCCTCTAGCTCCGCAATCCGGGCGTCACGCTCTGCCACCCGGGCATCGCGCTCCTGCTCAGCACGAACAGCACGCACCAGGGCCTCTCGGATCTCGGCCACCTGTCAAGGCACGCATGCACCGTAAGAGAACAGTGATAGAAGGAAAGTAGCTAGAAAAGGGTCGCGGCCAAGCAAGCACTCACTCGAGCCTCGCGGTCACGCTCGGCCTCCTCAGCCCGAGCCACCGCGTACGCCAGCTGCTCCTGGAGGGCAGAAACCTCCGGAGGAGGGCCCCGCGAACTGGAACCCGCTCCACCAGCCATCGCGGCTGCCGCTGTCTGGTGGCCCCGCTGAAACACGGGGCAAACGTCAGTCAAAGGCTAAGCATCAAAAATCCAGGTCACAAAAAATGCATTGCATAAACTCACCAGGATCTCCAACTCCTGTCGGATGGCCACCAACTGTCGTCTGGCGTCCGCCAACTGGGCCCGCAGGTCGGCGATCATGGTATCACGAGCATCCTGCATTACACATAAGTTAGTATCCCATGCATATACATATAGAAAGGTGGAGCAGTTTCATTTCACTTACCCCTGCCATACCACCCAAGGAGAGGCGGTCCCCGTACGTAGCTCGGTACCGTCTCATGTAGTCTGTGCTGTCCTGTACATGGGACACCACTGGGACCCCGCCCTGCTGCCAGTCCTGGTACTGTGCTGGGAAGCGCGTACGCCAGTCCACAATCTTCGCCTTCCCCTTGGTCTTCCGCCCAATGCGGGCCGGCGCATCTACGTCTACCCACTCCTGGGCCAGCCCCAACGTCCTCATGACCAGTCTAAGCCGCAGCGGCTCAATCTCGTTCAGGCAATGGACCCACACGTCCCGCCTGAAGCGAGGAAGACTCGCTACAACCCAGGGCTGGCCAGCATCGCCCATGCCCAGGTAGGGCCTCCACACCACCTGCATCACCATACATACATCATGTTAGTTACCATTCAGTCACATGCATAAACACAAAAAAATCATACGCATCATACCATGGCCTCGGGATACTCGCTCAGCTCCCGACGAAGTGATGCCAGCTGGTAGCCGTGGGGTGCTGCAACCACGACCGGCCTCCACTGCCGCGCCAGAGGCACGGCCCTCCTGTTCCCATGCCTAGCCCTCCCCATCGGGAAATAGTAATAGCTCCACACCTGCATCCATCATACATCATTAGTACAATAATTGCATATTTAACTGTGGGAATGCATAAATAAAATGTTTACCTGGAGGAAAGGTGCGAAGCCGCTGACTGTCGTCTCCTTCTCCGAAGTCTGGGAGAGATCAGCAATCAAATGGGCAAGCAGAGCCGCCCCCCACGCATAGTGTCCCACTCTGTCCAGATCCGCCAAGATCCCGAGGAAACGGCAGTGGATGCCATCCCCTTTCGTCCCCAGCAGAAGGCGGCCCAGGAAGAAGAAAAGAAACCTCCGAAGGTCTAGATCCACCAGCTCCCTCTCGCTCGGATCCTAGGTGAAAGCTGCACGAGCATCCCCCTCCAGTCGAGCCAAGAACTCCGCCCCAGTCTCGCTAACCCGCTGACGCGGGTCAACGAATCCGAGTGCCTCCATGATCTCCACTCGGCCGACTACCCTGCTGTCTCTATCAGTCACGCTCGTCTCTAACCACAGCAGGTCCAGGGCACTCTCTCGGTAGTCGGGGTAGGTAACCCCGCTGACTGCCTCTCCGTCAACTCGTAGCCCGGTGATCCGAGCAACGTCCTCCAGCGTCGGCACCATGTGCCCCCAGGGCATCAGAAACGCCCGGCTCGGTGCGTGCCACCGCTCCCTCAGTGCCTGGATAAGAGGAAGGTCGAGCCGGAAGGGCTCGATCCTAAGGAAAGCTCCAAAGCCCATGGCGTCCACACGCGCCCTCTGGAAATCCGGCAGCCCACGGTATGCTGCCACCACCAAGGACCAGCTGATCCGGCCCTTCATCACGCCCTGCAAACCACAAAACCAACAAAGAACACATCAGCATCATGAACAGTAATAAACAATAACACTGTATATATATACTACCTATTCTCTTTATTTTATTTTTACTTCTTTTAAAAAAAAATAAAATAAAATAAAATAAAAAAAATAAAAATATTTCTATTTTCTTGTGGAGACGTCCAACGCCCTGGACGCCTCCTCCCAATTTCTTTTTTTCTTTTTTAGAAATAACCCAAAAATGGCCAAAACAAAAATTATTAATAATATATATATTTTTATGGAGGCGTCCAGGGCCTAGGACGCCTCCTTATTTTTAATATTATTTTATTTCATTTTATTATTTACGAAAATTAATTAATAAATAAAAAAAAAGAAAACATGGAGGCGTCCAGGTCCCTGGACGCCTCCTTCTCTCACTACCCGCCTCTCTCTCACAGCCTCTCGCACACCCGTTTTAGCCTATTGAACCACATAGTGAGGATTCCGAGGTACTTACCGGGTCGTGATCGTCCTCTCCCGCGTCACCAGCATCCGCAGCAGCCTCCGTGGCCAGGAGAGGCACCTCCATCCCCTCCTCCGCAGCAATCTCCTCTGCTGCAGCCTCCTCGGCATCATCCCTCAACCTCCTCGCACGACGAGCCAGTCGTTTTCGCTTCCCTGGAACCTGGCTCGATCCTCCTCGCTCCATGGGGACTAAGAATAGGTCGTCTGGGTGACTGGGTCGTCAGATTGAACAGTAAATGAGCAAAAGGGGGGGGGGGGCAACCCTTATAAATAGGAATTAGCTTCTTTGGGGCGTCCAGGCGCCTGGACGCCCCCTTAATTTTTATTTATTTCAAAATTCAAAAAAATTTGGGGCGTCCAGGCGCCTGGACGCCCCCAAAACAAAAAAAATCAAACAAAATAAAAAAAATAAAAGTTGGGGCGTCCAGGACCCTGGACGCCCCCAAAACAAAAAAATAAAATAAAAATAAAATAAAAATTAGGGGCGTCCAGGCCCCTGGACGCCCCCATAATAAAAAATTTTCAAACAAAAAAAATATAATATATTTATATAAGAATATGTATATAATCCAAACAAAATAAAAAACACAAAGAAAAAGAAAAACCATAAAAAAAGATAATAATTAAGGGGACGGGGGTCCGAAACATCCAAATGCCAAATTTTATTCCATCAGAAAAGCAGAGTGAACTACATCAGGGGCTTAGGCGCTTTAGGCCTTAACTTCCCCAGTTCGGTTACATAAGCCCTCCACGGCTCGCATTCTTCCACCACGTGCGCTAAGGCCTTTCCCGCAACACTTGTCTTCCAGGGAGCTTTAATGGCCTTCGCTTCCTTCGCGTCTGCTTCAGTGCCCAACTCCCTTTTCTTCAAAGGAACAATGTCAGTCGGTGGCGGGAACGAATGACGTGGGATGTCAATCTGGAGGCAGCACCGATGCGCGTTGTAAAGAACAAACTCGGTCGCGCCGATCAGTTGAAGATCGACTTCGGGAGAAGGCCTCATGAGAAGATCAAGCGAAAGCAAACATGCCGGTGCGCAAGTAAAGAAGCCTTGTGTCACGGTGCGGAAGTGAGACCGCCAGTCTTCACGTTTCTTCAGCCACGGAACGCGATTCACTACAGTACCACCAAAGCCTAACACGTCGGCTATGTGGTGAAGCGGGCTTTGTTGGAAGAGCTTCGAAGCAGTTGGCATCCCCTCGCGGTGGTCGAATTTGAAGTGCAAATCAAGCCAGCAATTCAAGACAAGTGCGCAACCAAAAGGAGGCTTACCCATACTCGAGGCGGTAAGGCCGCTGTATAGATAGGCAAGGACGGCGGGTCCCACCCTCTTTCCACGCCAGATCCCGCAGATAGCACTCAGCTGGTCTTCCTCCACTATGTTGTCGGTATAAGGGAACAAGAGAGCACCCGCCAGACAGATAGTGAACCCCTTCATGATTCCCTCCAAATAGTCATCGTCTGGTAACCCTCTCAGGGCGTCCATGACCCACTCCGCGAGCTTTTGAAGATCGATCCCCTTTTGAGTACGGACCTTTCTGGCTGCGTCGGGCGGCATGAAGCTTCCAAGAACGCTTTCAGAAGTCCCCCGTGTCAGCATCCGCATAGCCTTCACCTTTCCGTCACTCTTGAATTTCTTCAATCCGAGCAGAAGTTCCACCTCCTCGAGGAGGATGGTAACCTCGAAGGTCGGGAAGATAAAAGTGTGGGTCTGGGGATGCCAGACCTCCACTAGCGCGCCCATAGCCGCCCAGTCCATACGAATCTTCTCGTAATGCTTGGCGTGAATAAGGAGCCCTTGCAGATGCCACTTCGAGAGTATGGCCCTCATACCAATGGAGATATTGGAAGTCAGCTTTGAAAGCCATGGCAACTTGGAAAACTTCCTTGGGCCTGGGAAGAGTGGATATGGCTGGGAGAGGAAAGAGGAAGAAATAAAGGAAGTAAGAAGAAGGTTCACATGTAGAAATTTGAAAAGAGTCGGCTTACCATATGCGACATGATCGTCCCACTCAGATGACCCTCGAGATCGGAAAGTCGCCTAATCTCGCTGCTAGGCTTGCTCCTCTTCATAACGCGGGAAGACTCTCCTTCCATCCTGAAGATCTCTAGATTCTCCTCTCCTTCCTCTCCTGAGCTTCCAAAACCCACCTTGGTGCATTTGAATGAACTAGCCTAAGGGGAGTTCTTATAGGAAGGGAAGGGTGCTACAGGACAGAACATGTCACATCAGTGGTCATTGTCAAGATTTTGTCTGGATCTCCTTTGAACTGTGGTGCGATTCTGCTACCTTTTGATGTTGCTAACCTTTGCTGGCCTGTGCAGGTTTTACTAACGGACGTCTTTGTCCTATCTCCTGTCCCACCTTTCATTAGTTGGTCCCACCATGTCATGCATCATAGTATATGATACCTACGCTACTAGAACATGTCAAGGACCTTGCGGCCCGAACGAATCTGGGATTTGAGTTCCCCTTCAACAAAACGGTGATGATCCCGGAAGAGTTTGGGTTGTACGGATAGGCCGTCAATTTGTGATAGAATGGGGACGACGGTTCCATTCAGTGAGTTGGTACGCGGATAAACGGGCCCCAGCCCAGTATCAGCTCACCGGGTCGGTATCCTGACCCGTTCTTCACAAGTTGACAATATTATCCTTGGCTATTTTCTATTTTAGTTTGTTTTGAATTTTTCTTTAAACCCAGCATGCATTCATATAGGACTTTGATTTATTGCGGAAGATCATTCAAGCGATTCGATTGTGAAAGCCGTTGTGTTTCAATTCCTACAAATATGAGATATTCCACTCTGAATGAAATACTGAGTTTCTTTGAGACAGCCCTACGCTGCTCTTCCAAAGGAGACCCTTGTTTGGACAGACCCTCAGATATTCCTTTACCTTTTTGACCCACCTTGGCCGCAGCACTTCCACATTGGCTGGTAACCGCTCCCCAAAGGTGAAACCTCCGGTTTATGACCCAGGTACTTCCACACCGAGAAGTTGGTCTTCTTTTGTTTCATGCCTGAGTGCACATCTCACCCTCCCTTATTTGATCTCCGTCCAAGCAATCGTCAATATTTGAAAGACCTCCTTCAAGGTCGCCTCATTGAAACTTCAGGAAAGATTCCAAACAGTAACGTCACAAGCGTGTCTCATCACACCTTGGCATCAACTTATCAGTCCGCTCCCACTTCATTTCAGTCCACTTCGATACCATTCCACTACGTGTCGCTCCCTTGCAAAGCAGACGCCAAAGCGGGGCAGCTGTAGACACGTCATTCTTGACGTCTCATGAGAAAGTCTCATATTACTATACGACGCCCCGCGATGGCCTACGCATTTCGAATCGCTCGAGTGCTTCCTTTTCCTAAGTCTTCTTCCGCCTTTTTCGGCATCCGGAATCATCTCGTCACGGCATTCGGACGGCATCAACACCAGTCAGACGCATCAAGAGGTTCCGGGACCAAGAAGGGTGTCTGCCGGGCGCCTGCCGACGCCTGATTTAAAGACCCGGGTGGGTCTTAATGGGGGCGTCCAGGCCCCTGGACGCCCCCATCTTTTTAATTTATTTTAATATTTTCTCAGGGCCCAAAATTAAATAAAAAATATATATATTAATGGAGGCGTCCAGGCCCCTGGACGCCTCCATCAAAAAAACAAAAATAAAAAATGTGTAAAATGCCAGTTGGCATAGAAAAAATAATAAAAAAATAATAAAAAAATAAATAAAAATAATTAATGGAGGCGTCCAGGCCCCTGGACGCCTCCATAAAAATAAAATATAAAAAAGGTATAAAATGCCAGTTGGCATACAAAAACAAAAAAATAAATAAAAATATATATATATTAATAGAGGCGTCCAGGCCTCTGGACGCCTCTATAAAAAAACAAATAAAAAATTAAAAATGCCAGCCCTATCATAAAACGACAAGAAAACCAATAAAATAACATATTTTGGGAGGCGTCCAGGCCTCTGGACGCCTCCATCAACTCCCTCACGGGCGCCGGCCACCGAACGACGGTTTGTCGTGTGTGAAAAAAGCCAAATTTAGAGACGTCCAGCTGACTGGACGCGCCCATTTCTGAATCACGAGGCGCCGCTCACAAAACCACGCGTTGTGCCAAACCGCGTGCGGCCGTCGTCGGTTTTCGGTGGACCTGTTAGAGGCGTCCGGGACCCTGGACGCCCCCATAAAAGTATTCTAAAAAAATCAATAAAAATAGAATAAAATATTATTTCGGCCCTGATGGAGGTGTCCAGGGTCCTGGACGCCTCCACCTTCCGGAGCTCTATAAATAGAGGCCCACCCCCTCAGTTCTAGGGGAGCTAAGCAGTGATCCGATAGGCTGCCGGAGCCCAGAGGCTACGGAGTCATTTTTCTAACCCGTGGGGTCTTTTGTAGGTGGAGGTTCTGCCGGCTTCTCGGGTGCCCACGCTCGCGAGAGGAAGGTCGTCTTCATCCACCGCGCTTCCCCGTCGTCCCCACGCTGCCGGAGCTCCGCCGGATTTCACCCTCGGCTCATCCAATAAGCCTTTTCTTCCCCTTTTTCTCCATAGTTCTTTACATTCATCATATTGCATCCTCTATCCCCCTTCACAAGGGCGCCTCTTCTCTTATACTTCTTGCATCCATCATCTCATTTTCCTCCTACTCGAGTCCGAGAGGGGTTTAAAAGATAACACCAACCAGGTGTGTGTCTTGCCATCATTTCGTTATTTTTACCGCGAGGATTTGAATACTACACCTCCATCTTTCTAATCCACTTGTCATTTATTTGTCGTTATTTTGCAAGGGTACCCGAGGAAAGCCCTCTCCGTCGGCCGGCCGGAAGGAGAGGAAGAAGCAACCCGCCATGTCCCGCTCTTGAGGTAGGCGCGATCACTTTCTTATTTTGGGGTCTTTCGGCCCCTGGCGATCACATCTTTTCATCGAGGCCGCGGCGAGTCACTTCCCCAATGGCCGTTTAAATTTCCGTTTCCTATATTCTCTTTATATTTTGTTAAATTCTGCTTATATCATCGAGGCCGCGGCGAGTCACTTCCCCAATGGCCGTTTAAATTTTCGTTCCTATATTCTTTCTATATTATATTATATTTTGCTCATATCATCGAGGCCGCGGCGAGTCACTTCCCCAATGGCCGTTTAAATTTCCGTTCTTATATTCTCTCTATAATCTGTTATATTCTGCTCATATCATCGAGGCCGCGGCGAGTCACTTCCCCAATGGCCGTTTAAATCTCTGTTCTTATATTCTCTTTTATATTCTGCTATATTCTGCTCATATTCTCGAGGCCGCGGCGAGTCACTTCCCCAATGGCCGTTTCAATTCTTGTTATTTAATTTCTGCACCATTCCCGTCCCCCCGAGGCCGCGGCGAGTCACTTCCCGTTATGGCCGTTTGAACCCCATATCTTGCTATATTATACTTGTCCCGCTCGCCCCACCGGAGCAATCTCCCGTGGTGGCCCCTTCTCTCTTCTCTATCATTTCTGTGTTGCAGCAAAACAACAAAACAAATAAAAAAGAGGAGCCCGCGCGCTCTCCGCATCCTCTTCCTCGCACCATCGAACTCCGAACCGCGTGACGTCGCTCACAGTGGGAAGGTTCACCCTCCACCTCCAAGGACTGGGACCTCTCTCTTTCCATCTCGAAAGAACAGAACACCCTTGAATGACATCTGGCTAAGACCTAGGGGGGTACTTATAGGAGGGAAGGTGGTAAAACGGTAAAAGTAAAGCATGAATGATAAGTTACCGTTATGGATTTTTACCGGAGGAATCTTGTTTGGTTCGCATTATGTCTTTGCTTGTTTCTGAGAATTACCTTGGTGTGTGGATTTCTTTGTGAAGTGCAATTACATTTCTTGTGCAATAATTGGTGCAGCCATCAATGCAATAATTGTGTGTTAATTGTTGAGTGCAGGTACCATTGAAAAAGAACAAAAAAACGGATATCATGTCCCACCCTTAAGTCACCCCGGTGACTGACCCCACTGTGTCTTGCATCTTACTATATGATATCTACGCTACTAGAACATGTCAAGGACCTTGCGGTCCGAATGAATCCGAGACCTGAGTTCCCCTTCAACAAAAACAGTGATGATCTCGGAAGAGTTCGAATCGTACGGATAGGCCGTTAGGGTGTGACAGTTTGGGGACGACGGTTCCGTCCGGTGTGTCAATACGTGGATAAACGGGCCCCCGGCTCAGTATCAGCTCATCGGATCGGTATCCTGACCCAGTCTCCACAACCTAACAATATTATCCTTGGTTATCTTCTATTTTCTTTTGTCTTATATTTTTCTTTTAAACCCAGCATGCATTCATGTAGGACTTTGAGTTCATTGTGGAAAATCATTCACTTACTTTGATTGTGTGAGCCACTGTGCTTAATTGCTTAAATATGAGATATTCCATTCCGAGTTGAGTACTGAGTTTCCCCGAAGTCGCCTTGGGATGTTTCTCTGAAAGAAACCATTGTTTGGATTGGTCTCTAATTCATCTTTTCAATTTCCCTTGGACCCACCTTGGCTGCAGCACTTCCACAATGGCTGGTAACCGCTCCCCAATGGTGAAACCTGAGGTTTACGACCCGGGTACTTCCGCACCGTGAAGTTGGTCCCTTTTAGTTTACTTATGCCCTAGCGCATGTAATGTCCTTTCCTAGTTTGTTCACCATCCAAACAATCGTTGATTCCGGAGGACCTCCTTCAAGGTTGCTTCGGTAAAATTCAGGAAAGATGCTCATCAGGAAAATGATGAGGGCGTGTCTCATCACACCTTGGCACATGCTTTTCACTCCACTCCACTCCATTCCATACATTTCATTCCATTCCATTACGTGTCCTGCCCTTACAAAGCAGATGCCAAGGCGGGGCAGCTGTAGACACGCTATTTTCATATTTTTTCGCGAGTAAATCTCATATTATACCACGATGCCCCAGAGTGGCTTACACGATTAACTTAGGTGATTGATTATCATTTGTTTGAGTTTTATAAAAATACAAAAAAATTTAGAAAATTGAAAAGGGTTATAAAAATTGAGAAGATGTTAAAATACAAAAAAATAGGTAAGGGCTTATAAAAATTTTAGAAAAATAATCAAAAAGGGGGTCATAAGAAAATACAAAAAAAGAGATAAAAAGGCTATTAAAAAAATTTGGAAGAATTGAAGAAGATTTAAAAATAATGAGAGAATATTTTAAAAATAAAATAATAAAAATAAAATCCTAATATATATAAAAAATAAATAACCATATTTATGTATATATATATAAAGAGATATCAATAAAAAAACATAAAAAATATATACTTAATATATAGATTAATCCTATCCTTAATCTAACCATTATTATTATTAATCTAACACTAATCATCTCATTTCCTATTCACTTCCCTTTCTCTTACGACACACACACCCCACACACTACTGTCACCCTCACTCTCACGTCATACACAGGACACACACACACACTCTCTTTTTCTCACCTCTGCAGCCACCTCCACCCCCCCTTTTTTCCCATTCTCTGCTAACCCACACCATCGCAGCCCCCCCCCTCTCCCTCACCGTCCTCTCTCCACCGTCACACCGTAGCCCCCCCCTCTCGTTCTCTCATTCTCCCTCTCCCTTCCTCTCTCTTTCCCTCTCCATCTCTCTCCCTCAACCTCTCATTCTCCTTCTCACTCTTTCTTCCCCTCTCTCCCCCTTCGATCTCTTCTCCCTTTCCCTCACTTTCTCTCTTTTTTTCCCTCTATTCTCTCCACCAACCTCTCTTTCTCTCTTTTACGTTTTTTTTTTAAAAAAAGGTCTTTTTGTGAAGTTCGCGGGGGGGGGGGGGCCTCGTCGCCCGCCCCCCCCCCCGTTTGAACAAAAGGGCCGCAACGGCCCTTTTCCCCACCGCGGCCACCGCCGCGTCTCCGCCGGTCGTCCCGCTCACCTCCGGCCTCCTCCCGACGCCGCCGACGCCTCCTCCGCCGCGCCGCTCCCGCCTTCACCACCGCCGCCCTCCTCCTCCGACGCCGTCCGCCCCCCGCTCGCCTCCTGCAGCGCCCTCCCCGACTCCACCGTCGCGATGCCGCCCACGCCCCTCGCGACGCCGCCCGCGCCCCCACGCGACGCCGCCCCCGCCGCTCGTCGCCTGCGTCAACCCCGACGCCTCCCCCTCTGGCCACGCCTCCACCGCCGCTGCCGTCTCCGTCCAGCCCCCCGCCGCCTGCACCGCCCCTCCGGCCATGACGCCCCGACGCCGTCGCCACCGTGACGCCCGCCTCCGGCCGCCCTCCACGCACCGCCTGCAACTGCCCCTCTCCTTCACCGCCCTCTCTCACTCGTACCCCCCTCTCTCTCTGCTCTCGCTCTCTCTCTCTCATCCTCTCTCTCTCTCCCTCTGTGTCTCACCCCCTCTCACACTCTCTCTCTCTGCGTATCCCCTCTCCCCACAATCTCTCTCTCCCTCTCTCCCTCTCGATCTCTCTCTCCATCTCACTTCCTTTTTTACTTTTTTAATCCCTCTCTCTCTCCCCATCCGATCTCTCTCTCTCTCTTCTTTACACATTTCTTTATCTTTTTTTCTTAACTTCTCTCTTCTACCCGATCTCTCTCTTCCCTCCCTTATTTTTTTTATTTTTCTCTCCTCTCTCTCTCACCCGATCTCCCTCTTTTTTACTATTATTGTTGCTCCCTCTCTCTCTCCTTTCCTCTCCCCTACAATCTCTCTCTCCCACCTTCTCTCTTGCACTCACTCTCTCTCTATCTCTCCATCTCTTATATATATATATATATATATATATATATATATATATATATATATATATATATATATATATATATATAGGATATTATATATATATATATAATATCCTATATATATATTTCTTATATATTATATATATATATCCTCTATAAAAAAATCTAAAAAAAAGAAGAGAATAAATTTCTCCTCTCCCTCTCTCTCTCCCTCTCCCTTTCTCCTTTTCAGGGCGATATCGATACCCAGAAGGCCCTGCCGAGTTCCCGAACGTCGGAATATACGAGAGCATGTTACATCTCAGCGTATGCTCGTGCCATCCTCACCTCAGAGAAGCTTCCGCGAGCACGTCATCGGCCGCCCAATAAGTTTTCTCACCACGTCGTCTTATTTGCTTTTGTTTCGCTAGTTACATTGCATTACATGCATCATTATCTGTCGTTCACACTGCATCCCTCTCCCTAAGAGGTCCTTTTGCGTGTTTATTCATCATATTGTCCGTCCACCCTTTAATTCTAAAAGGGGTTTCAAATACCACCAACCAGGTGCGTATTCGTTTATGTTCTTTTTAATATTAGTTTCTAAAGAATTGGTACTACACCTCCGTCGTCCTCATTTAGTTGTTATTTTTCTTCGTTTGCTCTTTTGCGAGGGATAACCAGCCCGGAAACCCGCTTCTTCAGTCGGCCGCAAGAGCAAGAGGAGCAACTCATGTGCCCCCAGTTCGGGGATAAAAACGCACCATCCCTACTACTTTTGAGGTATTCGACCATCGCCTTCATCATTCTATTCTAGTTTTCTATCTTGTTGTTATTAGTTGTTGTTAAATCTCCAGCCTCCTTTATTTTTTTGTTTAAAAATAAGTCTATCTTCCCTCCCTTGTTATTTATCATATATCGTTAACTCTTAATCTCCGTTCTTCTCTGTTTTATATAAAATAAGTTTCTCACTCTGTCAATATTTTCATAGTAGTTTATCTCTATATCATACTACCTTATTCTATCATCTACCCCTCGATTTCTCTCTTTACTTTCTCATCTTCCTCTAAAAAAGGCATAAAAGAATATAAATAAATAAAAGGAACAAAAGCCAAAAAAAATACAATAACAAAAGATAAAACACAAAAAAAAGAATAATAAAATCAGGGTAACCAAAGTAAGGCCCTCTTGGTCGGCCGGCCGACCGAAGAGGAAGAGAGGACCTGCACTGCTCCCGCTTCGGCGGCGAACGCGATCAGGACATTTCCTGTGGGGTTCTCAGCCCCTGGCGATCACACTTCCCTTCCCCTTCTTTTGTTATTTATTTTCTGTTCAAACCCCGTTGACGGAACCAGTTCCTCGCGGTGGTCTCATCTAACTAGTGCGGTGGGCTATCTCCCGCGACCATTTTATTTCAGTAATTTAATTTCTGCATTCTAACATCCTAACCGTTAAATGCTTAACTCTAACCCTCCCCTATCATCGCTTCAAAATCCCGCGGAGAGTGACATCTCGCGGCGGTTTATTTAATCCCCTTTTCATTTGTTTTAACCCCGATCGAGGAACTCGTTCCTCGCGGTGATTTAATTTTCTGCATTTTTAATTCTAACCCCGATCAAAGAACTCGTTCCTCACGGTGGTCTACTTTTCTGCACTTTTAATTCCAACCCCGATCAAGGAACTCGTTCCTTGCGGTGGTTTACTTTCCTGTACATTCATTCCAACCCCGATCAAGGAACTCGTTCCTCGCGGTGGTTTAAGTTTCTATATTCTTTTGTTCCGACCCCGATCAAGGAACCCGTTCCTCGCGGCGGTCTTATCTAACTGGTGCGGTGGGTCATCTCCCGCGTCCATTTCTATTCAGTAATCTAATTTCTGCACGCTAATCCCCTAACCCCTAACCATTTAATTTTAGCATCCCCCATCATCGTTTTAAAACCCCGCGGAGAGTAACATGTCGCGGCGGTTTATTTGATCCCTTTTTTCTTTTCCTGTTATATATATATATATATAGTTATTATAATAAAAACCCCGCAGAGGGGTAATACCTCGCGGTGGTCTTTTGTATATAGTTATACTTATTATTTATATCGCTGCAGAAGCCCCGTAAAGGCCAATGTCTCGCGGTGGTATGTACATATAATATTTATTATTTATGCTGCAATAAAAAATCCCGTAAGACTAATGTCTTGCGGTGGTCTTAATATGTACATATATATTCATTATTGCTGATATTATTATATTGCTGTTAGAACCCCACAAAGACCAATGTCCTGTGGTGATACGTCTTTGTTCACATTGTCCTTATAATTGTCTAGAGAATGATATACCGTTGCAATTTCTGAGTTTACGTGTCTCTCCATTTCTGTTACATAGATTCTCGGACTTCTCGGTATATGAAAAACTGCTCGTGGAACGGTAAGTCACGCTTACCGGGAATGGGTCAGTTTACGCGAGAGGGTCTTCCGACCCCTATCTCCGTCACGTACCAGAGTCCGTTCCGCATCCCTATTTTCTTTCTCTCTCCTTGAGTTGATCTCATTATCTCCATCTCCTAAGACAAACGAGGGTGGACGATGACTCCCGTCGTCTACACCTCTCTGGCTCTTTCCCACGAGGGTGGAGGACGCCTTCCTGCCGTCTACACTTAATTCTTGGAACTCTTTTGGCCATTAAATGACGTGGAATTGGTCTAGAATTTAAAAGGGGTTATGGGTCCAAATGATTGATACTCAATGCTAGAAACGAAAAGTGATGGGGTCCGGATCTGATCCCATGGACGAGGTAAAGTCCAAACGTGTGCCGGTATCATGATTGATCGGGTGTGGCATTGCACCAATTAAACGTAAGATTGATCTATGACATTTCCACAAAAGATTGACATGTCCATGACTCGAATGTTTAAATTCATATTATACATATGGCCAATCCTACAAATGATAGTCTTATGATATGATCTTGTGAAAGCGAGCACCTTATTGAAATGATTGTTATTGTCTCATCATGATTGTTCTTGAATTTATTCGATTGCCTCTATAGTTCTTGAAATTATCTCCGAATTGTTGAACTGTCTCGTGCCATTATAGCTCTTGAGTATTGTAGCTTGCATGATCTGCATATTCATGTTAAATTGATAATTACTTAAAGCTAGCTTGGAGGAAGAGATATAAAACCTACTGAGTGTTCGCTCACTTAATGTTTTTCCATGTTTTTCAGGTAATGTTGAGAACGATGGCTACCAAGAAGGGTAAGGGCAAGAGTGAAGAGAGCTTCTGCACTTACATGATCCCTTTGAGTCTTATGTCAAGTTTAATTAGTCGTGAGTCCATTGTAATTTTCTTTTATTGAGTCTATCAGAGTCAAAAGTTGTAATGAACTTATATTTGAAATGTAATTATATTATTGTCTATTATTTGTGCCTTATGGTTTACTCTGATCGACACGACTGTTTCGCTGCCACGTTCCGCTACTATCGATTCGGGGCGTGAAAACTAAAATCGATAAAGATGAGGTATTCGGATTAACCTGATCTTATTCTTTGAGGCCCTCTTTATTTTTTGGGTAGGGATACCGTGTTCGACTGCAGAGGGTCGAACACGATGCCTGAGCTCGGTTAGCGGCATATGTGTGAGGGAGAGTGTGGGTGTAACACCCGAATCCGTTCGAAACTTAAAAATAACTAAGCACTTTACTTCTGGAACCCATACAGATTCTAGATTCTCTTAATCAAACCCCAATGCCTTGAACTGTATGGAAAATACGGGTTTAACGGATGTTAGTATACAAATTAAATAGAGATCTCCTTTATTAACACGTAACTCCTCATAGGAATGTCAGAATATGTCAATATTAGACTCGTTGGAAAGATAACTAAAAGATCTACAAGTTTCATGTTGAACACTTTTTCAAATTTTGACGTTTGGAAGGCCAAAAATAAGATAGAGTGAGCTAATTCTTAAAAATCATGTTATTAAGAGTTTTATTAAAAAAATATAAAATATCTTCCCCCCCACCCCCACGTGGCTTCCCTCCCCCTCTTACCACCTCCCCCTCCCTCTTATCTCCTCCTCCCCTCCCCCTATATAAAGCTCCCCTCTCCCCCTCTCTTTCCCACGTATCCACCCCCCTCTCCCCCTCCAACTCTCTCTCTCTCTCATCTCTATCTCTCTCTTCCTATTTTTATTTTCTCTTTTCTATTCTCTCTCTTTACTCTCCCTCTACTTTATCTCTCTACTCTTTCTTTACTTTCTCTCTCTACACTCTCTTTATTATCTCTCTCTATTTTCTCGCTCTACTTTCTCTCTCTACACTCTCTTTATTTTCTCTCTATAATCGCTTTATTTTCTCTCTTTCTATCTACTTTCTCTCTCTATTCTCTCTACTCTCTACTTTCTCTCTCCACTTTCTCTCTCTAAATTCTCTATCTACTTTCTCTCACTAATTCTTCTCTTTAAATATCTCTCTACTTCTTTCTCTACTCTCTCTTTACTTTCTCTCTCTACTTTCTTTCTCTAGTTTCTCTCTCTAGTTTCTCTCTCATCTCTCTTCCCACTCTCATTCTCTTATTAATAAACGGAGAAGATAATACATCAGAATAATATAAATATTTGACAAAAGTTTGGACGGAGGATTTGAAGCTTACTTTGGACAATTTCACCCTTATTTGCGTATCTTGGACGGAACAATTATCTATTCCTACGCAAGGACTTTTACGGGAGCTCGGGTGAAATACTAAAGTCAATTCGGAAGTCCATTCTAAAGGTAGGCACATGATAAATCGAATACATGTTATTTGGTATTTACATTTCTTTGATTTGATTTTATTTGAAATGTAATTATTCAGACTTAAGTCAGTTATTTATTTAATCCGATGATCTATGTTTAGAATCAGTTATTTATTTAGTTACAATTCTGTAAAAATATTATTCTCTCTCTAATCTCTCTCTAATTTCTCTCTAATCTCTTTCTACTTTCTCCCTCTACTTTCTCTCTCTACTCTCTCTCTACTTTAATATCTTCGAATGCTATATATATTTAGTTAATAATATTAAAATACGATCCAGTTATTTTGTAAAGTTCAATGGCAAGTTTTGAGTATTGAGACGACTATGTAAGGAGGCGTGGGGCGACAAACCGTAGTTAGCTTCCGCTACGGGATTAGGCTCATTTCCGAGGACAAACGGACTTCTGAAAAATCCGGAACTCAGAATAAAAAAATTATTTGGGGAATGGTGAAGTATTAACTCTCGATCCTGCGCAGTTGATCAAGGCCGATAGGCTCCAGCGTTTAGACCATTTATCTTTAAGTCAACGTATGGATGCCTAGGTATGTGTTTGCTATTGCTTATAGTGACGGGATGCCTGTCCAATATATGCTGCCAAATAATATGAAGTTCAGATTTGATATATGACTTTGATATGATCTGAAAATAAGTTCGTCTGTATAAGCTCTGATTTAGCTAAGATATGTATTATGCCACTTATATGTAAGTCAGATAAGATTTGTTATACGCATTCGCTTATAAATATGAAAATTATGTTGCTCTATTATATTTCATATTTCCTTCGCATTCATAGTATACGTATAGTCCAGTGAAATTGTGCTTAGCTTTATGTATCATGGATTTGCACAGTTTAGTATATGATAAGCATGTGATTGATTTTAATGCCTACTGAGTCTTTGGACTCACTTTCGTTGCCTAACCATTTCAGGAAATTGACCAGTTTGCGTCTTGACTTCGACGGGCAGTAGGTCGGAAGTTGATCCCGGGTTTAAATTGGATTCCGCTGCGTAGAATATATAAATTTAGTTTTCTTTTGAATAATGAATGTAAATATGACTTTTGAGTAGAGATATGTAGTACTCTGTATACGATGTAAATTATGAGTGTTTATCTTATGGAAATGGTATAGTTATGTTTCTTTTGGAATATGTGATGGTTTGGCCTTTAGCGCCTTGCAAATATTCGGCCTACAATATTTCCGTACATCCACTGTGACGTCCCCGGACATGATACGGGATCGTCGGAAGGGGGCGCCACAGAGAGTGGTATCAGAGTAAGGTTGTGAGGCTTGAAATTATTTGCGGCCATCTGAATTTATATACTATACCACAAGATCGTAGGAATTTATTTTAGAATTTGATGTCAAACCTAGAATCATATTAATTCATATTAGTTCTCCCTCGCAGGAGATGGCAGAAAGTGATAGGGTTGAGGTTAATACTTCTCCCAAGGAGTCTGCGCCCTCAAATGGAACATCACAAGGAGTTGCCGGGGAAACAATTCATGGCGAGCTTGCTCCCGGTGGGCAAGGCGCGTTACCTATTCAGGGTGTGTCAGATTTAGGAGGGTTCACACAAGCTTTTCAAGGGTTAGTGCAGGCTATGCAGTTACATGCCCAAACTCAGGCAATGATGCAAGCCCAATTACAAACTCGTGTGCAAGAACAACCGAATAGGGCAGCAGGCGCTACCCTGATGGAGAAATTCAGACATATGAGTCCTCTTTCTTTTAAGGGGGAGAGTCACCCGGAGATTGTGAAAAATTGGGTGAGAGAAATTGAGAAGATTTTTACGGCCATTAGATGTGCAGAGCAGGATAAGGTGATATTGGCTATATTTATGCTAAAGGACCGTGCGGACGAGTGGTGGAGGTCTGCACTTAGAACCACTTTAAGAAATAGAGAGACAGAGATTGGCTGTAATGAATTTCTTGATGTCTTTCATGTAAAATTTCTCCCTCAGCAGGTGAAGGACAGGAAAGAAGTAGAATTTTTAAATCTGACTCAAGGAGGTATGTCAGTTGCTGATTATGAAGCAAAGTTTACTGAATTAGAAAAATATGCCCTTCATATTTGTTCAGATGAGCTTAGAAGGGTGAAGAAATTTGTTAGAGGTTTGAGAAGTAACATTAGAAGTAGAGTTGTAATCCTTGAGCCTCAGACTATGGCAGTAGCTTTGAGAACTGCTTTTATTGCAGAATCTGAATATGAGGAATTTTTAGTAGAAAGATAAAGGGATAATGCAAAAAGGGATAATCTTGGTTCAATTGTGAAGAAAGATAAGAAGCCAAAGATGACTGTTCCAAAGAGAGTTCAACCAGTTAAGAGAGATAATATGCCAGCTTGTCAACAGTGCGGGATGCAGCATAGAGGTAATGAATGTTGGCGAGCTGCAGGTAAATATTTTTCATGTGGTCAGACAGGACATATGATAAGGGATTGTCCCAAAAGACCCAGGCAAGATCAGCAACCACAACAGCAGCGGAGAGTTCAAGGCAGAGTATATGCACTAACAAGGGAAGACACCCGAGATGCCAATGCAGTAGCTGAAGGTATTCTTCTTATCGATGATATGCATGCAAAAGTTTTATTTGATCCGGGTGCTACACATTCCTTTATTTCTCTGAGGTTTGCTGAATTATTGAAAGATAAACAAATTGTGAACACTGATGAGATGTCCATTAACACACCAACTGGGGAGATAGCTAGAACGACTTCTGTTATTCCTAACATTGATGTGGTGATTCAGGGGAGGATTATGCCAGCATGTGTGTATCTACTAGAAATGACTGATTTTGATGTCATCTTAGGAATGGATTGGTTAGATACAAATTTTGCCCTTCTAGATTGTCATGGAAAGAAAGTAATTTTTTAAAAACCTGGGGAGCAGACATTTCACTATCAATGTCCAAGGCACCGTTCTAGTAAAACACTAGTTTCAGCACTTAAGACTTTGAAATTGATTAGAAGTGGATGTCAAGGTTATTTGACTAGTGTAATGGCTATTCCTTCTAATGAAAATAAGAAAATCCCCTCAGATATCGATGTGGTCAGAGAATTTCCAGATGTATTCCCTGATGAACTTCCGGGTTTACCACCGCACCGAGAGGTGGAGTTCACTATTGAGCTCTCACCGAGTACTTTACCCATTTCCATCCCCCCCTACAGAATGGCACCAGCCGAATTGACAGAATTGAAGAAACAATTACAAGAATTGCTAGATAAGGGGTTTATTCGACCAAGTGTATCCTCTTGGGGCGCACATGTTCTGTTTGTTAGAAAGAAAGATGGGTCGCTTAGACTATGCATTGATTATAGGAAGTTGAATCGAGTGACCATTAAGAATAAGTACCATTTGCCAATGATTGATGATTTATTTGATCAACTACGAACTGCCAACAGTATTTTCAAAGATTGATCTCAGATCTGGATACCATCAACTAAGGATAAGAGAAGAAGATATCTCAAAAACTGCTTTTAGAACACGATATGGGCATTATGAATTTTTGGTTATGCCATTTGGGTTAACTAATGCACCAGCAGCATTTATGGATTTGATGAACAGAGTTTTTCAACCATATCTGGATACATTTGTAGTGGTATTTATTGATGATGTGTTGATCTATTCTCTTACTGTTGAAACTCATCAAGAACATTTGAGAATTGTGTTGGAAACTTTAAGGAAACATCAACTCTATGCGAAATTCAGTAAATGTGAATTCTGGTTAGATAAGGTTCAATTCTTAGGGCATATCATTTCTGGTGATGGAGTGTCTGTTGATCCAGCTAAGGTTGACGCAGTTTTACATTGGGAAAGATCGAAGAATGTCAGTGAGATTAGGAGCTTTTTGGGTCTTGCGGGTTACTATCGCCGATTTATTGAAGGTTTTTCTTCTATTGCAGCTCCTATGACCAAATTGACTAGGAAATGAGTTCCTTTTGAATGGTCAGATAAATGTGAATTGAACTTTCAAGAATTAAAAATAAGGTTAACTACAGCCCCCGTGCTTACTTTACCTTGTGGGTCAGGAGGATTTGTGATATATACAGATGCCTCTAGAAAAGGATTAGGGTGTATCCTGATGCAGAATGGTAAAGTAGTAGATTATGTATCCAGACAATTAAAGACTCATGAGATGAATTATCCAACACATGATTTGGAGTTGACAGGGGTGGTACATGCTCTGAAGATTTGGCGCCATTATTTGTATGGTGAGCAGTTTGAAGTATTTACAGACCATCAGAGTTTAAAATATATTTTCTCTCAGAAAGAATTAAATTTAAGGCAAAGACGGTGGATTGAATTTTTGAAAGATTATGATTTCACCTTGAATTATCACATAGGAAAAGCAAATGTGGTAGGAGATGCACTCAGCAGGAAGAGGCTAATGGCAATCCAGTTGCACCAAACTTGGAGAATGACATCTGATGTAGTGGAGTATTCTCCGATATGCAAAGGGAGAAACTTATTTCTGGCCCAACTAACTATTCAGTCTGTAATGGTTGAGCGAATTTTGCAAGCACAACTGAATGATCAGCAGTTACAAAAATTGATTGGCACACCGAGATTTACTCAAAGTGCAGACGGGGCAATCAGATTTCAGGGAAGATTATGTGTACCTCGGAATGAAGAAACAAAGAAAGACATATTAACTGAGACACATAAATCATAATATTCTATTCACCCAGGCAGTACAAAAAATGTACAAAAATATGAAAATATAGTTTTGGTGGATGGGTATGAAGAAAGATATAGCAGACTTTGTCAGCAAGTGTCTTACTTGTCAACAAGTAAAAGTAGAGTATCAAAGACCAGCAGGACCATTACAGTTGATGGAAATTCCACAGTGGAAATGAGAGCATATCACTATGGATTTTGTGATGGGATTACCAATGACTAGGAGAAAATATGATTCTATTTGGGTAATTATTGACAGACTTACTAAGTCAGCTCATTTTCTGGCAATCACAAAGACACAATCGTTAGAGGATTTAGCCCATTTATATATCAGAGAAATTGTAAGACTTCATGGTGTGCCTGTATCTATTATTTCAGATAGGGATGAAAGGTTTATAGTAAAATTTTGGAGGAGTTTACAGAACGCACTGGGTACACAATTAAAATTTAGCTCAACTTTTCACCCTCAAACAGATGGACAATTACACAGAACCATTCAAACATTAGAAGATATGTTGAGGGCGTGCAGTTTAGACTGGCGAGGCAGCTGGGATTAGCATCTGGCTTTAATTGAGTTTGCATATAATAACAGCCATCATACAAGAATAGGAATGGCACCATATGAAGCATTATATGGTAGACCGTGTAGGTCACCTGTTTGTTGGGATGAGGTTGGTGAGCGGAGATTGATTATGCCACAGATTGTACAGGATTGTATAGAAAATGTTGAGTTGATTAGAGAAAGATTACTTATAGCTCAGAGTCGGCAGAAAAGCTATGCTGATCAAAGAAGGAGAGATCTACAATTTGCTGTCGGGGATCACGTATTTTTGAAAGTTTCACCTACTAGGGGAGTAATGAGATTTGGCAAGAAAGGTAAACTCAGTCCAAGGTATGTTGGACCATTTAAAATCTTAAGAAGGATTGGAGAGGTGGCATATCAGCTGGCTTTACCACCATCATTGTTAGGAGTTCATGATGTATTCCATGTGTCCATGTTAAGAAAATACATGCCAGACTCATCACACGTTATAGATCATGAACAGTTGGAAATTCAGCCAGATCTTACATATGAGGAGAAGCCAGTTCGCATTCTCGATCAGAAAGAACAAGTGCTGAGAACGAAGACAATTCCATTGGTGAAGGTATTGTGGAAAAGTACCTCAATAGAAGAAGCTACTTGGGGGATGGAAGATGAAATGAGGAAGAGATATCCACAACTATTCGGTACATATTGTGTAAATCATCCACAACTATTCGGTACGTATTGCGTAAATCTTTAAATTTCGAGGACGAAATTTGTTTAAGGGGGAGAGATTTGTAACACCCGAATCTGTTCGAAACTTAAAAATAACTAAGCACTTTACTTCTGGAACCCATACATATTCCAGATTCTCTAAATCAAACCCTAATGCCTTGAACTGTATGAAAAATACGGGTTTAACGGATGTTAGTATATAAATTAAATAGACATCTCTTTTATTAACACGTAACTCCTCATAGGAATGTCAGAATAGGTCAATATTAGACTCGTTGGAAAGATAATTGAAAGATCTACAAGTTTCATATTGAACACCTTTTCAAATTTTGACGTTTGGAAGGCCAAAAATAAGATAGAGTGAGCTAATTCTTAGAAATCATGTTATTAAGAGTTTTATAAAAAAAAATCTAAAATATCTTCCCCCCCCCCACCCCCCACGTGGCTTCCCTCCCCCACTTCCCTCCTCCCCCTCTTACCACCTCCCCTTCCCTCTTATCTCCTCCTCCCCTCCCCTATATAAAGCCCCCCTCTCCCCCTCTCTTTCCCACATATCCACCCCCCTCCCCCCCTCCATCTCTCTCTCTCTCTCTCTCTCTCTCTCATCTCTATCTCTCTCTTCCTATTTTTATTTTCTCTTTTCTATTCTCTCTCTTTACTCTCTTTACTCTCCCTCTATTTTATCTCTCTACTCTTTCTTTATTTTGTCTCTCTATTTTCTCTCTCTACACTCTCTTTATTATCTCTCTCTATTTTCTCGCTCTACTTTCTCTCTCTACTTTCTCTCTCTAATTTTTCTCTTTAAATATCTCTCTCTACTTCTTTCTCTACTCTCTCTTTACTTTCTCTCTCTCTATTTTCTCTCTCTAATTTCTCTCTCTACTCTCTCTCTACTTTCTCTCTCTAATTTCTCTCTCATCTCTCTTCCCACTCTCATTCTCTTATTAATAAACGGAGAAGATAATACATCAGGATAATATAAATATTTGACAAAAGTTTGGACGGAGGATTTGAAGCTTACTTTGGACAATTTCACCCTTATTTGCGTATCTTGGACGGAACAATTATCTATTGCTACGCAAGAACTTTTACAGGAGCTCGGGTGAAATACTAAAGTCAATTGGGAAGTCCATTTTAAAGGTAGGCACATGATAAACCGAATACATGTTATTTGGTATTTATATTTCTTTGATTTGATTTTATTTGAAATGTAATTAGTCAGACTTAAGTCAGTTATTTATTTAATCCGATGATCTAAGTTTAGAATCAGTTATTTATTTAGTTATCATTCTGTAAAAATATTATTCTCTCTAATCTCTCTCTAATTTCTCTCTAATCTCTTTCTACTTTCTCCCTCTACTTTCTCTCTCTACTCTCTCTCTCTACTTTCTCTCTACTCTAATCTGTTCGAATGTTATATATATTTAGTTAATAATATTAAAATACGATCCAATTATTTTGTAAAGTTCAATGGCAAGTTTTGAGTATTGAGACGACTATATAATAAGCATTATAATAAGAATAAAAATTTGATTAAGCATATGGACTGTGTCACTTTAAGGAGGCGTGGGGTGACAAACCGTAGTTAACTTCCGCTACGGGATTAGGCGCATTTCCGAGGACAAACAGACTTCTGAAAAATCCGGAACTCAGAATAAGAAAATTATCTGGAGAATGGTGGAGTATTAACTCCCGATCCTGTGCAGTTGATCAAGGCCTATAGGCTCCAGCGTTTAGACCATTTGTCTTTAAGTCAACGTATGGATGCCTAGGTATGTGTTTGCTACTGCTTATAGTGATGGGATGCCAGTCCAATATATGCTGTCAAATAATATGAAGTTCAGATTTGATATATGACTTTGATATGATCTGAAAATAAGTTCATATGTATAAGTTCTGATTTAGCTAAGATATGTATTATGCCACTTATATGTAAGTCAGATAAGATTTGTTATACACATTATGATGCGGGACGAGACCACGGACACGACAAGCTCGTGAATGTCCCTTAACGAGGGAAGCGTCGGACGTGCGCGGTTGAGAAACCGGCAATGAGCTAGGGTGATCGGCTCTCTCGTGTGCCCGGATCTGGTCACGGGACGGTCTCGCACTCTCTCGCAGCAACGGTAATGAATAGATAAAGCGAGCTAGATATCCCTACACATGCTCTCTAGCAGCGGCATAAACAAATATATATGAAGTAAGCAAAATGCCAAGTAAGGGAGCGAATGCGATACCTCCACGCGCTCGGCGTGGGGAAGACGGACCCGGCCGAAGTCGTACTCCCGGGACAGTTAATACATAAAGATTACAGCAATGAGTTACAGCACACTCCACGCAGGGAGGTAAAGGGCGACACAATGGGGTCCGGGAGGACCGAATTCGGGTTGACGGGCGGCTTCTCGCGTTGATTCGGCAGCACCCGAACACGTGACGGTGGGGCCCACGTGCTGTCCGGAGGGACCGTGCGGGACCCGGTGTCACCACTGTGGTGGGGACACTTGTGGAAGTGTTCCCTGGGCTGGCGGCACGCTGGTTCGCCGGCCGGAGGCCGGGCGGCTCCGATCGGCACCGGTCGGAATAACCGGCCACGGATCTGCCGGTTCTGTTTTCTGGCGCGCGCTCCGGCGAGAACGGACGCTGCGATCAGCCCCGACGTCGGAATGCGACGAAACTGGCGCCGTTGGAAAGATGCTTCGAAGGGCTTCAACCCAAGGTGATTACAGAAAAATAATCAAGCCTGTACTTCTGATTGGCGAATTTTGAAGGTTGCTGTTGTACAGTGTCTGAACTCTCAGACTAGCAGGGAACTTTCCTGAGAGTTGCCTTTGACCGATATGTGAACGTCCGAATCTGAGGTTATGGTCTTCAGCAAAGTTGTTGGAAATCAAGTTAGGAAATCAAGACTATTTTTGGATCTGGATTTGAGAAAGGCTACGAATTTCTATGACTTTTGCACTAGCAGTGGGTCGGATATGGAATCTGGCTGACAACACTGTAGCTGAGGAAGAACACGAATTTTTAAAAATAGATGGAAGGCTGATCAAAAATTAAGAAAATTCGTGGATGTAGGGGATTATGGACAGAACTCCTAGTGAAATTGGAAGGGTTTGGAAAAATCAAAAAGAGGGTCGGAGGTGAGAAACACAGGGCTGCTGTCACTGTAGACAGAGACAAAACAGATCTGGGAGTGAAAGATGCACGAAAATGGAAAAATACTAAACGAGGGATTTTGGGCCTGAATTTTTTTGTGGATGATGGGGTGGAAGATGGGAACACACCATAAAAAATGTAGGCCAAGAAGAGGCCGTGGCTAATAGCAGGAATTTTGAGAAGAGACTGCTGTCTGCCAAGGACAGAACTTCGACGGTGGCTCGTTGGCGGTCCGACGGCGGCGGCGGCACAGATCACAACCAGAGATTGGGGAAGGGGAATAGATATGATTCCACTCTAGAAAGGAGGTTGGAGAGGGAAGAACAGCAGGAGGAGGGGCTGGGGGCGCAAGAAGCTTCAAGCATTCAACACAATTTTCTGATTTTTTCATTGATTTTTACATGAAAATACAAGCTTATATATGACTCCAATCAAATCAATTGTGCACCCTTGGATCTAGGGATGGGGATTGAAGGGCTGGGATAAGTGTGATAAACACACAAAAAATATTAAAATATGCCTAGTGGAATGGGGCGCCCCCTTGACCATATGTAAGGGTTGAATGGGTAGGTGAAGGTAGGTGACCTACCTTGGACCAATGTAACCACTTGTCTACCCATGTGGCATTTTGACATTCAACCCTTCTAGATGGCCACCTAGGATGGTTGACCAGCCCCACATAAGTGACATGGACCAATGAGAAAGGGCTGAGGGCCCCCTTGCTTGGTCATACTGGAATTTTACATATAAACCCACTAAGACCTACAATTGCGTACCCATATAACACAAGGGTATACATACAAATATGAAAAGACATAAATGCAAACAAAATGCGTACGGTCTTGCCTCGATGTCTCCATCAATTCTCCCCGGGTGGGAGGAACTCGACCCCGTCGAGTAGGGGTATGGATGCTTGAATACTCCGGCGGATCCGTCACCGTGCCAAGTAACGCGGGTATGCTCCACTCCAAGTGACCGTCACCTGCTCATTCCATATATACTCGATATGCACAAGCTGCTATGGGCTAAAGGTGGACACTCCGGGTGGGGCACTCTCAAAAGGGGAGGTGGCGGCTCGAAGACTCACTAGGAATCACCGCTGAGTCCCTGTAGGTGACTAGATCCGGGTATAGATAGAGAACCGATCCCATACTCGTCGAGTGAGTCCAATCGCCTCTTACTCATAAGAGAATGACAACGAGCTGACACAAGACACATGCAGACAAACAAACGACACACAAACCATGCAAACAAACCACACAAGGAAAACACACCGACTCATATATGACCCTAGACTAAGGTGGTGACATCAAGCCCACTAAGTGGCGGCATCCTGGGCGACGGGTGAGTCGCCCAGCTCTCCCCCCAAGGCATAGTACTCATCGGCTAGTGCTTGGTCGGCCTCATAATCGACACACTCAAGCTCAGGAGGTAAGGTATCTCCAACCCCTAGGGCTAGGGTTGCACGGGCGGGGCATTCATTGGCAATGTGGCCAAACCCGTGACAGTGGAAACATTGCACTCGCGACCTACTACTCTCTCCGATAAGAGGGGCCTTACCCTTATCCTCCCGACGGGTAGGGGGCGTAGGTAACAAGGGTGAAGGTGTAGGCGCCGTGGGCAACAGCGGGGGAAATGTCGGGGCCAGGGGACGGGCCATGTGTGCTGGGGGACGGGCAACGGGTGCCGGTGGATGGAGTGGAGGTAGATCCCGTGGTGGGGGAGGTCGAGGTCTAGGAGCGAAGTGCTCCTGACGGGCGGGCTCCTGAGGACGAGCCATGGGTCCCCTCGGGTATGAACCTAAGGAGCCACGGGAATCGCTACGGGGAGGAGCGGGACTCCACCGAGGAATAGACTCGAACTCTCCCTCGAATTGCTCCATCTCGAGAGCAACTTGATATGCATCCTCCAACTTGTCCACCTTGCGGCGGAGAAGCTCATACCGTAGGTGCGGGCGTAGACCACGCCGAAACCGGGAGACGGTAAGGGAATCCTCCTCCGTGGCATCACATCGCAAGTTGTATTCATCAAATTCGGCGATGTAATCAGAGACGAACCGATCTCCTTGGGTGAGACTTTGCCACCTCTCTATAAGACGCTGGCGGTAGGAGGTAGGGAGGTACTTCTTCCTAAGCTTCTCCCTCATATCGGTCCATGTATCGATCGGGGGTTCTTGACGATGAAACAATAGGTTCTCCATGTTCCGCCAATAGGTTTGTGCTTGGCCTAAAAGTTTCATCCTGGCGTACTTGACTTTTCGTTGGTCCGACATCTCGAACCACTCAAAATATCGGTCCATACCAGCCTCCCAATCAAGATAGGCCTTTGGGTCTAAGGACCCGTCAAAGGTGGGAGGGTCGGCCCGAACGGTCCGAATGACCCGTTCATCCATATCTTGGTCATAGGTACGCCGCGTATGGCGGTGGTCACGACCATGCCCCCGTTACTCATTATCGGACTCATAGTCATGCACCTCGGGGACTTCGTGCCTCCTAACAGCTACCCCTTGAACCCTTGGAGTCGCGGGTTGGTGATCCGGCTCCGGTTGACCTTGGGTAGGTGGGATGAGTGCATGGGTTGGTCCTTTCTCTAGTGCGGCAACTCTCCCGACCAATCCCTGAACGGACTGGTTCGACCCGGCGGCCCTATCCTCTACGGCCTTCATCCTCTCTTCTAGGCGGGTGCCTAGGCCATTCACCTGAGTACTCAACCCTTCCATCCTATCCACTCGAGTACTTAACTCATCCATGCGCTCACTCAACCCATCCATTTTCCCCATAAAAGTTCGGAACAATGTGGCCACTTCATCGGAACTATAGACTCGGGATTCTGCCATAGGTGGTGGTGGGGGTGAGTATTGAGTACCTCGACGAGTGAGCATGCAAGACACGGAGTAGGAGACACCGACTAAGGCAAATGCACACTACAAGATGATGCACCTAGACGTAACCAAAACTCGGCACGTGGCGGAGTTAATCGATCCGAAGATCACTCGCGCAAGTGTGCGGCCTTCCCGATAGGCGTAGCCTAACATTCGGACAACACCTTTTGATATGCCGGGTTATTGGGATGCAATGTAAAAGACACTTTTTTTTGTTTGTTTTAAAACAATGATGACCCTAAACACGACTTAGACGTAAATGACTAATAAATGACACTTTTTTTTTGACACCCTAGACTCAACTTGCTCTGATACCAAATTGATGCGGGACGGGACCACGGACACGACAAGCTCGCGATCGTCCCTTAACGAGGGAAGCGTCGGACGTGCGCGGTTGAGAAACCGGCAGTGAGCTAGGGTGGTCGGCTCTCTCTTTCGTGCCCGGATCGGGTCACGGGACGGTAACGCTCTCTCTCGCAGCAGCGGTGATATAAATAGAAAGCGAGCTAATTACCCTATCATGCTCTCTAGCAGCGGCATAAACAAATATATATGAAGTAAGCAAAATGCCAAGTAAGGGAACGAATGCGATACCTCCACGCGCTCGGCGTGGGGAAGACGGACCCGGCCGAAGTCGTACTCTCGGGACAGTTAATACATAAAGATTACAGCAATGAGTTACAGCCCACTCCACGCAGGGAGGTAAAGGGCGACACAATGGGGTCCGGGAGGACCGAATTCGGGTTGACGGGCGGCTTCTCGCGTTGATTCGGCATCACCCGAACACGTGACGGTGGGGTCCACGTGCTGTCCGGAGGGACCGTGCGGGACCCGGTGTCACCACTATGGTGGGGACACTTGTGGAAGTGTTCCCTGGGCTGGCGGCACACTGGTTCGCCGGCCGGAGGCCGGGCGGCGCCGATCGGTACCGGTCGGAATAATCGGCTACGGATCTGCCGGTTCTGTTTTCTGGCACGCGCTCCGGCGAGAACGGACGCTGCGATCAGCCCCGACGTCGGAATGCGACGAAACTGGCGCCGTTGGAAAGATGCTTCGAAGGGCTTCAACCCAAGGTGATTACAGAAAAATAATCAAGCCTGTACTTCTGATTGGCGAATTTTGAAGGTTGCTGTTGTACAGTGTCTGAACTCTCAGACTAGCAGGGAACTTTCCTGAGAGTTGCCTTTGACCGATATGTGAACGTCCGAATCTGAGGTTATGGTCTTCAGCAAAGTTGTTGGAAATCAAGTTAGGAAATCAAGACTATTTTTGGATCTGGATTTGAGAAAGGCTACAAATTTCTATGACTTTTGCACTAGCAGTGGGTCGGATCTGGAATCTGACTGACAACACTGTAGCTGAGGAAGAACACGGATTTTTAAAAATAGATGGAAGGCTGATCAAAAATTAAGAAAATTCGTGGATGTAGGGGATTATGGACAGAACTCCTAGTGAAATTGGAAGGGTTTGGAAAAATCAAAAAGAGGGTCGGAGGTGAGAAACACAGGGCTGCTGTCACTGTAGATAGAGACAAAACAGATCTCGGAGTGAAAGATGCACGAAAATGAAAAAATACTAAACGAGGGATTTTGGACCTGAATTTTTTTGTGGATGATGGGGTGGAAGATGGGAACACACCATAAAAATTGCAGGCCAAGAAGAGGCTGTGGCTGATAGCAGGAATTTCGAGAAGAGACTGCTGTCTGCCAAGGACAGAACTTCGACGGTGGCTCGTTGGCGGTCCGACGGCGGCACGAACGGCGGCTGCACAGATCACAACCAGAGATTGGGGAAAGGGAATAGATATGATTCCACTCTAGAAAGGGGGTTGGAGAGGGAAGAACAGCAGGAGGAGGGGCTGGGGGCGCAAGAAGCTTCAAACATTCAACACAATTTTCTGATTTTTTCATTGATTTTTACATGAAAATACAAGCTTATATATGACTTCAATCAAATCAATTGTGCACCCTTGGATCTAGGGATGGGGATTGAAGGACTGGGATAAGTGTGATAAACACACAAAAAATATTAAAATATGCTTAGTGGAATGGGGCGTCCCCTTGACCATATGTAAGGGTTGAATGGGTAGGTGAAGGTAGGTGACCTACCTTGGACCAATGTAACCACTTGTCTACCCATGTGGTATTTTGACATTCAACCCTTCTAGATGGCCACCTAGGATGGTTGACCAGCCCCACATGAGTGACATGGACCAATGGGAAAGGGCTGAGGGCCCCATTACTTGGTCCTACTAGAATTTTACATATAAACCCACTAAGACCTACAATTGCGTACCCATATAACACAAGGGTATACATACAAATATGAAAAGACATAAATGCAAATAAAATGCGTACGGTCTTGCCTCGATGTCCCCATCACATTCGCTTATAAATATGAAAATTATGTTGTTCTATTATATTTCATATTTCCTTCGCATTCATAGTATATGTACAATCCAGTGAAATTGTGCTTAGCTTTATGTATCATGGATTTACACAGTTTAGTATATGATAAGCATGTGATTGATTTTAATGCTTACTGAGTCTTTGGACTCACTTTCGTTGCCTAACCATTTCAGAAAATTGACCGGTGTGCGTCTTGACTCCGACGGGCAGTAGGTCAGAAGTTGATCGCGGGTTTAAATTGGATTCCGCTGCGTAGAATATATAAATTTAGCTTTCTTTTGAATAATGAATGTAAATATGACTTTTGAGTAGAGATATGTAGTACTCTGTATACGATGTAAATTATGAGTGTTTATCTTATGGAAATGGTATGGTTATGTTTCTTTTGGAATATGTGATGGTTTGGCCTTTAGCGCCTTGTAAATATTCGGCCCACAACATTTCCGTACATCCGCTGTGACGTCCCCAGACACGATACGGGATCGTCGGAAGGGGGCGCCACAGTGGGCCCCCCTAATTCTCTCTCATCAAACACGACAACATCCCGACAATCCAGTTAATAAAGCGGGCCTAAATAAATCGGGCTTAAGAGAAAACCCATACATATTTAAGTCATTACATGAGATTGAGTGAGGTTGAATATGATGCGTAAGTATGAGGTCAAGAATATGATAGAATGACTAAACTATCCTAGTAAATTATGTCAAATTGGTTATATTATTTTGAGAAACATTAAGTGCACCTAGTGCACTAATTACATCCACTGATATAATTAGTGCAACACTTAATTTTTTTAATTTTTTAAGTGGCCCCCATTCCAAGTTTCTTTGGCCCCCATCTCATATGACATGACGTAAGAAAAAATAAAAATAAAATTACCTCCCTATAAATAATAAAAATATTATTTTTTACTATTTACACGACTAGATTTTTATTTTTACTTGGCCCCCACGTCTATTTATATTATTTTTTACTATTTACAAGATTAGATTTTTATTTTTACTTGGCCCCCATGTCACTAGGTGACATAACGTGGGGGCCAAGCAAGTTTGGGGTGGGGGGCACTAAAAAAAATTAAAAAAATTAAGTGTTACACTAATTATACCAATAGGTGTAATTAGTACAATAGGTGCACAAAGTGTTTCTCTATTATTTCAGTGTAGATGGTGCTGGGAATCGAACTCCATCTTCTTCTTGAAAAAATAAATAAATTACTATTAAATCATATCATCATTTTCTTCATTTGTAATACCCACACATGTCCACACATATATGACATATATGTGATATATCAATGACTATATAATTTTATCTCTTCTTTTGGGAAGATTTTGATTCAAATAAGTTAATAAAATAACTAATTAAAATAAATGATGGATTAAATTTAAATTTGTGTATATATAAGTAAAATAAAAAATATAATTTTTTGAAACTCAAATTTAAACTTTACGTATATAACATTTACAACGCTATTATTGAAACTCACTTGAATATGAATAATTCATATTGGTATCTACATTCATTCTTACTTGAGCCAATGGTTATTTATACGTAAACTAATTTTTGGTATAAGTTTGTCATATTTTATCATCTCATAAATATGAGTCAATAACATAAGAGATATTAATTTCATGTTAAAATAAATTCTTTCTTTTTACAGTGATTCTTACTTTAGAAAACTCAAGAGCCACATGTACGATGTATATGTGACATATCAAAAACTAGATACTTTTATCTCCTTTTTTAGGAGATTCTAATTCAAATAAGTCAATAAAATAATTAATAAAAAATAAATGATGTAATTAATTTTTAAAATATATATAAATAAAATATATTTTTTAAAACTAAATTTAAATTTTATATATATAACATTTACAATGCTATTGTTGAAACTCACTTGAACATGAATAATTACTATTGGTATTTATGTCCATTCTTACTTGAGCCAATAATTATTTACACATGAATTAATTCTTGGTATAAATTTTGTCATATTTTATTGTCTCATAAATATGAGTCAATAACATAAGAGATATTAATTTTATGTTAAAATAAATTCTTTCTTTTTACATTGCTCCTTACTTTAAAAAACTCAAAGGATTTTTTTACCTCTATTTATGTTTTGGATTATAACAAATTACTATAATTCGTCCGTGCTTATGTATCAATAGATATTTTCACATATTTTATTATTTAAAATTAATAAAAAAATATAAATATAATTAAATAATAATGATATAGTAATAATATTGATAAATATAAAATATAAATAATAAAATAAAAATTAATAAACTATAAATTCAAAAATCTAAGTGAGACTTGTTACGTGGACTCAAATGTATCCGTTATTTAAGATCGATTTTTTTAATTAAAAATTACCCAAGATAGAGTGAATGGTATTTAAATACACGAGTAAGTGAATCAAGTTTTTTTATCTATATTTTAGTTCAGTTGAAAATGAGCTCGGCAAAGAATCATTTCTATCTTAAATCTCATATAATTAGAAAAGTGGATTTAATTTTCAGAATGATTTCATGGAAATCTGATCAAGATTTAATCTAACATAAGGTAGTAGTTTTATTACGGGTTAAACAGATATACTCAAACTTAGAATTGTTGGATCTCAACGTATGAAATATGGGGTCCATAATTTGGGTCTCCATTGGGGGTAGCTCGATTGATTGCTCCGTTCTACTACGCATTAGGAGGTGCACGTGTAGGCGTCTCCCATCGCCTCCAGGGAGACACTTCGCGAAGGTGCTGGGACATGCTTTCCAGAGCACCAATTTGTTCTTCCGTCCCAAGTTTTCCTCCTTGATATCCCCTTTGAGAAAAAAATTTATTTTGTCAGAGTCCGTTCACGATGTGATATATCAGAAGTGACAAATTCAAAGTCTATTTGAAGATCGGGTTTAACCAAATCCAACATAGATCCAACCTACTAACTAGATCTGATCCAAAGCTTAAGTCTAACTCTGATCAGGGACATGTTCCTCGGCATCTAACCAGACTCACCCTTATTGGGCCAATGCCCTCAAATGAAACCATTTGCTAATGGGCCACATGCATACTTTTGAAAAAAATGACAAGTTTGTTTGACGACCGAAAATGATGAAAATAATATTTGACTCTATTTTGGTTACATGGCCCAGTGATTCGAGAGCGAGGGAGATACGAGAAGGGAAATGGGGGAATCGAGGTTCGAAATTGATGTTGTTTTTTTTTCATAAATCGGGGGCAGGTGATCCTGCTAACAAATAGTCTGGCGTCCATGAATAATTGATTGATCTTGCTCTATATTTTAGGGAACATAATTGAACCTGCGACCTCTCCATTGTGGGGAGGAGGTGGTGAACCACTAAGGTACGTCTCAAGTTCAATAAGGCCCGATTTGTTATTAGAATTGTCGGGAGAATGTCAGATTCGACGAGAGAGAAACGAGGGGGGGCGGCCACTCTCTCCCTCACACAATCAGCCTTATCCGAGCGTGGGTGGCGTGTTCGACCTCTTGGGGTCGAACACGGTGTCTGCGTTCGAATAACAAAGAGGGCCTAATTAAAGTAGTAGAAAATGTTCCATATTTTATTGATTTTAAATTAGATAGAATAACCATGACATCAAATTAACATTTAGGTGGAATGTTCATAAAAATTTTATGTTGGGATAGAATAGTCACTTTTTTTATTAGGAAGAGATCTAACTAGAGATCACTAAATTATCTCCCCTTTTTACCTGATATTTTTGACATTCAGATATTTTACTTGTTAAATAATTGTTTAGCATTCAAGGGTAGATATGTCTTCTTATATCTATTTATTTCCTTGCAAAAGGGGGGTAAAAATATTTAAAATGTTGAAATCGGGGCCTCGCATAACTTAGTTATGTAAACACGGGAGCCATGAATGTCATAAATAAAACATGTAACAAATGGGTTGTGCAACTCTATCAAACACTTTCAATTGAATTGGACAATGTGATCTTGGAAATCATAATAGGAAGACTTGGGTAATGCCTGACTATTAGTGGAAATTATTGTGAAAAGAGAGTGCATAAGAGATCTTATATCAAAGATGACTTGATGTGAGGAGATTTCGTTTAGTCTTAAAAGTGAATTAGGATGAGAGGTCAATGTTTATGTGATCTCTTTAAATATTTAAGAAAAAAATTAAAAAATTGAACGCACCTCTCAAATATTCATCGCTTGCCATCATTATCTATGTATATTTTATCTTCAACTATAAATTATATCTATGCCATTGGACGAGCTAAATCTCTCTTTCTCTCTCTCTCTCCTTCAATAACTATCTTAATATTTCTCCAATAATAATGACTTGTTGTATACTCAATGTGCATCACTTGACGTATAATTACATGTGATTAGTCCACATGAGCTTGACCTACGATGGGACTGAAACTACGTGAATGATTTCTATTGTAGGTCATGTCAACTTATATAGACCAAGACCTTATGAGATTTCAATCTTATTTAAGGTCGCGTTAATCCGTGTGGACCAATCACATACAAACGTGTTTAATTAGCACACATCAATATAGAGTAAGTATTTATTTTCTCTAAAGAGTAAGACTTGTTGCACACTCGGATGTGCTTCACCTTCTGAGTATGTAGTACTTTTTATTTTTTAAAAAAAATTCATAATGTGGGTCCTAAGTTATCTTAATTTTTCGTATAAGTTACGTCATCATTAGATTGTCCAAAAATAAATAAGAAAAAAATAAATCAAATGAATAGTGTAGGGCCTATTTTTGAAAAATCAATCTATTTTATTTTTAATTTTTTAGATTATCAAATGACGACGTGACTTACTCAACAATTTAAAATATCTTGAGATCCACATAAAAAAATAAAAAAAATAAAAGACACTACAACGGTGTACCACACAGTCACGTGTATAGTAAACTTTACTCTTCTCTAAGGCCCGATTTGATATTCGAACTGTCGGATGAATTTTTAAACGATGAGAGAGAATCTGAGGTGAAGTCTACACCCTTCTCTCACACACAGCGGACCTTATTCGACTCGATAATACGTGTTCAACCCAGAGGGTCAAACACCATATCCGAGAAACAAAGAAGGCCTAACACTATACTTTCCTTTATAAAAAATTTAAGGCAGGCCCAACCCACGGACCTCTTACGCAAGCCATCCAACGCTAGCACAGAGAGGAAGGTCCATTCTGTGGTCATGGCCAGTAGCTCGCAAACCATGGGGGTGAGAGAAAGGTGACACGATAAACATCAGATCCAGATCCTGACCGTCCATCTCAGCCCCACTCGGCACTCACGGAGCTTGCTAGGGCAATCCCAAACTCCCCATTTCCGCGTCGCCGCTATAAATGGAGCTGCGAAGCAACCCCGCCCCCGCCTCTCATTCTCCAGTTCCTTCTCCCTCGCAGCGCCGGCCCCGGAGCAGCAGCAGCAGCGATGGGTCGGGTGATCAGAGCGCAGAGGAAGGGAGCGGGGTCGGTGTTCCGCTCCCACACGCACCACCGCAAAGGCCCCGCCCGCTTCCGCAGCCTCGACTTCGGCGAGCGCAATGGCTACCTCAAGGGCGTCGTCACCGAGATCCTCCACGACCCCGGGCGCGGCGCCCCCCTGGCGCGCGTCACCTTCCGCCACCCTTTCCGCTACAAGCACCAGAAGGAGCTCTTCGTGGCCGCCGAGGGCATGTACACCGGGCAGTTCGTCTTCTGCGGCAAGAAGGCGAACCTGATGGTGGGGAACGTCCTCCCGCTCAGGTCGATCCCGGAGGGTGCGGTGGTCTGCAACGTGGAGCACCACGTCGGCGACCGGGGGGCCTTCGCGCGCGCGTCCGGTGACTACGCCATCGTCATCAGCCACAATCCTGACAACGGCACCAGCAGGTGATTTAATTGCTTCACCTCACTTATGACGCATGTCTTGGGCAGTGGGATGATCTGTAATCTTGGAGATCTACGCATATTTTGACCATTAGGTATCTTAGATCGTAATGAGCTGTATCTTTTCGTGATCTGTGGTAGACTACCGATCTGTGCCGAGCTTAAACTGATCCTTTTTGGTTAGGGATTTTTCTGTACAACAGTATAAGGATTATTTTCGTCAAGTCTTTGGTGAATGACATGGCAATTACACGTATTCTTCAGCCATGTATGCTACAAAAATACTATAAGCATCCTTTGTGGTGCTGTTTGTTTTGTGGCTAATCACCTAAAAAATGTTGACGCTAACCAGTGGAGTAAGTATCTTGTTTGTTAGAGATATTAATATTTAGGCATATGAAATCGTACCTCTGTTTCGAAAACATTATGGTTCTTCAAGATAATGGGCAAACGGCTTATTTAATTTCCAAACTTGCAACATGCAGAAAATAAGCTTGTGTTATATGGATGTGCGTGAACAAGTTTGAAAACAAGTGTATTTATGCACATGAGATTGGAGAGAAAATGGGGAATAAGCAAGGAGAGAGAGAGAGCACTTTTTTTAATTAGTGTTTAGTTTTTTTGGGTAACAGGGTAAGGTCTTTATTGAAATATTTACAAGCCAAGTATTGTACTAAAATCACAGCAATTGTCACTTCTTTGTTCGATTGCCATTACTGTAGGATAATATAATTATGCAGCCATATAAAAAATATCAGATGAATTGGTATTATACATCACTTTGATGGTACAAATGAAAAGGTCATTCAATTATAAACCTATGTGTCCTGCCATTAAGCGTGAGATTATGGTTGTGAAAGTGGTTTTGATTATTGTTTGTTCGGAATGATCCATATGTTATCTCTGATGATGAAGTGTCTATTCAGTTTCAGTATACCATGATCCAATTCTTGCGGGACTTGTAAAAAAATTAGACATGTACGGGCCTTCATTAAAATTTGTAAGAAATTTGGTTATTGTTTTGCATAAAAGATCAAATTTTGATATGTGAAAGCTGGTGAGAGTCCTTTGGGTTTTCACTCCAATATATTATATATATATATGCAGGATCAAGCTTCCCTCCGGTGCAAAGAAGGTTGTACCAAGTGGGTGCCGAGCAATGATCGGTCAAGTTGCAGGGGGTGGTAGAACAGAGAAGCCCATGCTCAAAGCCGGCAACGCCTTCCACAAGTACCGTGTGAAGAGGAACTGCTGGCCAAAGGTTCGTGGTGTGGCCATGAATCCCGTGGAGCATCCCCACGGAGGAGGAAACCACCAGCACATCGGTCACGCCAGCACCGTCAGGCGGGACGCCCCTCCCGGCCAGAAAGTTGGTCTCATTGCTGCAAGGAGGACTGGTCGGCTTCGTGGGCAGGCCGCTGCTACGGCCGCCAAGGCAGAAAAGAGTTCTTGAAGCGGTTTCCTCATTTTATCGATTTCTTCTTTCAATATCTTGGATTCCCCAAAGGTCGTTGCATCATCTTTTACAGAGAGACATCATCACTCACCACTTTTGTAGCAACATCTGTCGAGCACATCGAGATAACCTTCGTTTATAAACGTTTTGTTCTTCATGTTTGTGAGAATCCCTTTCATTGCTGTGTGTGTGCTTCCAAGATGTGTACTGTGATTCTAATGAATGCTTCGTGCGTGGTCCGTTGCCCATGTTCTTTATAAGTAACAACTCTGGTTTGCTGTTTACCCTACCTACCTGCCTAAACAGTGGGATCAAGTTGGCCAATTTCCAGCTCTTGCAGGCACAGCTGATTTACCTGTTTATGAATGGTCATAGCAAAATATTTAAATTAGGGAAATTTAGGAAAATAGCATTCTTTTTTTGACATTTGTATAATTGGCATCTTTATTTTGCTACTGTTATTAACAATCTCATTACGTTGTTGCAATAACCTGTAAAGATACTTTGGCCATCATCTACCCTTAAAATCTTCTATTTAATTTTGGTTAGTTTTCAACTAAATTTTAAAAATCAAAATAATACTAATCTATTCTAGATTTCCCTCTCTCTCTCTCTCCACATATCTATCTCTTTATCTCTCCTCTCTTTTTTGCTTTGCACAAGGTGCTAGTCAATTAACATTTTTGTCTAAAATTGCATTGATGTTCATTTAAGAGGGTTATTTTTTCCACACTGGGAAGATAAAGACTGCAATGTTATAGTTGCTCATCAACTAAGGGGGTTATTTTTGTAATTTTCTCTAAATGGCTGGATATCAAAGTGGTTGCCTCGATAAATGTTTGCCTCTCTGTAGGGCTGGAATTTTCTTCTACATGGACAAATGTGCTGGCCACGGCAATCCAAACCATGCACATATCATTTAAAACTTAGCGAATGTAACAGCAGCATATCCTTTGGCGGGGAACATCGTCTAACGTTGTTCCCGGTTTCTTCAGCCAGAGACAGTTTTTTTTTGACACTCGAAGAACAATGCGGTGTTAACATTCTATACGTATGCCATCTTTGACGAGGTGGTTGCTTGCGGTGAGTGAAATACTCTGAATGCCCGGGTTGGCTGGCTCAATGGTTTTTCGGGGACTGTTTGAATTTCAGATCACTCGGAAGCCCGACAAGGCAAGCCCATCGTTGCCTTTCTCACTAATAAAGCCAGATGGTTGCCTTGATACCTGGGTATTCTTGGCGAAAAAGTTACTTGAAAGTGTTTTCGGATTTTGGTGGATTTCAGTTCACCTAGAGAGGGCATTCACTCTACATCTGGCAATTCATATAAAGCACTTTTAACTTCCGATTAAACGGTCCAAGTTAGCATTTGGTTGCTTCGGGGAGAAAGCCTTTCTGCATTTCCATGGCTCTCGCGATGTGCTGCTCCAAGGAGCTCGTTGCTCTTTGCTTCTTCAGGGATTTGAACACCGAACGACGTTGAAGTAAATTTTGAGAGGCGATGATCCGGAAGCTTTCTTTTCCTTTGTCACCTCTATTATGCTAGTGACCGGAAAAGGGCATTTGAAGTCCAATCAAATTATTATGCGTCTGACTGGAATCTCCAACTCTGTCCTAGCTGTCATCACAGCGGTGGCCATGAGAATATTTTTCCCATCGGCGTGATTCCTTCGCTTAATAGAATAGTCATCTTAAGAGTGCAGCATTACCACCGACTCCAAAGCGCGTGCAAAAAAATCTCATATTTATGGACAGAAATATGTCGCGGATGCTGAAATTCAAACGCTTTTCACTAAAACTTCGTTATTACCTACTTCGGCTCAAACATGTACAGATGAACCTCCACTAGGACAGCAATTCATGAAAATCTAATTGCTGTATAAATAATAATATCTGTTAACTCGGCTGTCCTTAATCTGGAGACATACATATTTTCCTCATTTCTACCGCATTAGAATTCCTCCACCAAATTTACCCACCTTACGCGGGCAGTTCATGATTCCAAGATCCCATTCGGAGCTAAAACTTCAAATAAAACACTGGGGAGCAGCGGTGGCATCATGTCAACACACTGCTCAACAACCTCAATCGGCAGGCAGATTATACCGGGCGTCGAGAAAAAGTGCGTTCTTTCGTCACGAACGCACGTCGGGGGAATCTCCCCAGGATCTGACGTGTGAAGCAAATCGACGCGATCAATAACAAACGAGAGCCATTCTTCGGCGAATATTTGCATAAATATATTCGTATGTTAATTAATCTGAGGGGAAGCAAAAGACTCGCCCATTATTCTACTACGGCAGTAGGTAACAAAAGCCATTTTCACAATTTTCACTGTGATCCAAGAAAGAAAAATTATTGTCCAATCAAAAAAAGGAAAGCACTTCAGAATTTTCACCCTTGTGTTGAGCGTGATTTCATGGCACTGCGATGATAGGTTTCGCACAGTCCACTAACAAGTAAAAGACAACTCCTAGATATTATATATAGGCCGCAAGCATCTTACCAAAGGGGGGGAAAAAGAAATATATGTGAAAGAGTCCCCACACTCAGTGATGGCCCTTTGCCTCAGCCTTCTTTTGCGACTTTGCCTTAGCCTGCAGAAAGATAATACATGTGTTATCATCAAAACCAGTGGGGCAAGGCAAACAAGACAAAAATCCCTTCATGCCGTGCACTTATCTCCTAGCAACCTCTTGGAGTAGTTATTCTCATATAGAGGAAACCCCATCCCCTATAGTCTATAGACACTGCCATTGCATTCTTTAGAGGGGTTTCAAATTGATGTGCAAGAAAGAGGCAGCAAATCTTTGCCCAAAAGTATTTAATGTCTGCCGCACGCAGAACAAAAAGGATAATACCAACGGGAAGAGAAGGTGAAGCCTAAATGCAATTGGTTGTGAAGCATAAATAATCTTTTTGTTTCAGTAGGTACCTTTTTTTTTAAGGGGGAGGGGGGGACCCGGGATTGAGCCCGAGACCTCCCCCTTGGAAAGGGAGAGGGTGTCCACTCCACCAATAGCGGGGGACAAGCATAAATAATCCATGTAACATGAATCCATAGGCCCCCAATGTGGGGGAGGCTTTATTGGGCACATCAAGCCAATCTGCCCAACCCATTCCCATTCTTGAGGGATCAATAGCTCCAGACTGATATGGCTAATTCCTTACCGGAAGGGTTAAATTCCTACCTATATGGAATCAGATTGAACTACCAAAGTGCAATCTGGGTGGGCAGATTTCTAATTTTGCTAACTTTTGATTCTCTGGGCTAAATGATCGAAAATTTGATCAAAATGTTATCCACCATGAAATCCCAAAATAAGTCGCAGAAGCTCCCTCCCTCACCACTTTCTCTCTCTCCCCCTCCAAGCTCTCTTTTCTGCACTTTTCCGTCATAGGGTCATCTCCCCTCCCTACTTTCTCTCTTTCTCCTCCCCCCTAGATATTTTTCTTTTGTCATTGCATCAGATGGAATCAAACAAAGTCATCCAATCAAAAAACCCATGTTAGAATTGGATCAGAACCAGGTTCACAGTTGGGTACTACAGCTTGCACATGGTTTCATGGTCAGCTGGTCAGAATCTAAGATCAAAACCAACAGACTTTAGGATGGATGGAAACAAATAACAAAAAAAAAAGTTCTTAATTTTATCGAGCACCTGATGTGCATAGAATATGCAGAGGCATATTAGGCATCAAAGCAAACACTTGGTTTGCATTAGAAATATATGTGAGCATGCCACAATTTAAGTCAAGGAAAAGGTTGACCTTGATTCCTCTACTCCACCAGGCAGAAAGGAAGTTGCAGCTACTCCTGCGCCAGGGAAGGAGGAAGAGGCTACAGGTGTCCTTGGAATCCTCCGCTGCTGCGCCAGGAGGAAAGACTAGTCTTGCTGCTGCCACATAGAGAAAGGCAATGTCGCTGCACCAGAGGGCAGAGGGTTTAAAACCCGCCAAAAGGGGGGGGGGGTGTCCTACTGGGATTCTGATCACCTGCCAGTATTCCTTCCGAGGTCCCCTGCTGTGACCAGAAGTAGAGAGAAGGAGAGAGGCAAAAAGAAAAAAAAAACAAAAAAAAAGACTAACATAGGAAAGAGTCCCATCCACCCCCTCTCTTTCCCATATTCTCCCTCCCTCCTATTTAATGTGATTTATAGGGTGTTTGGGAGCACTTTTTAAAAAAATTATTTCTATCTAAAAAATTATGTTATGTCAATTTTCAACTTAATTTTTAAAATTGACGAAAACAGATAACTATGTGTTTGGTAAAAATGTCATAATTTTTAAATTTTGTGTGAACCCGTTTGTCTAGAAACACGTCTCTACACATCCTTCTCCCTCTCTTCTTCTACTTCTCCTTCTCTTTCTCTCCCTCGCAGGTAGGCCCTTCCCTTCCTCTTCTTCTCTTCTCTCCCTCTCTCTCTTCCTCTTCTTTCCCCCATCGCAGACGTCCTCTCTTCTTCTTCTCCTTCTTCTCTTCTCACCCTCTCTCTTCTTCCCTCTCCCTCCTCTCTCTCCCTGTTCAACTCCCCGCCGCGAGCTTCCTCTCCTCTCTTCTCTCCCTCTTCTCTCTCTCCTTCTCTCGCTCTTTTCCCTCCACAGCACCGGAGCCCCTGTGCTCCCTTCTCTTCCTCCCCCCAACCTCTTTCTTCTTCTCCCTTGTCCCACTGCAGACCGCAGCTCCCCCTTTCTCTTCTCCTCTCTCCCTTCTCTCCTCTCCCTCCTCCGGCGCCTCTGTTCGCACCGGCAAACCCTCTCTCTCTTCTCTTCTCCCGCCATCACGCTGGTGGCTCCTTCGCTCGCCCCGCAACCACCGCGCCGCTCTAGCATCTCCTCTCTTCCCCTTTCCCCTTCCTTCTCCTCCTCTCTTCTCTCCATCGTCGCCGTCGACCCTCCGCCGGTGGCTCTGTTCGCACATCCCTACTCCCAGTCTTCTCTCTTCCTCCCTCCTTCTCTCTTCTCCACCGCGCCGCCGTCGTCTGCAGAGTCGCCCTCTGCCGGTGGCCCCCCTCGCTGTCCGTTTCTTCTCCGCCAGCGCCTCTTCACCATTCGCCCCTCCTTCGCTCGCCCGTGACCACCGCAGCACCACGTCGGCGTCCCTGTTTCTGCACCTCTTCGCCGTTCGCCTCCACCCTCCGCAGTGGCCGTCTCTCATCTTCTCCGTTCTCCCCTCTCGTTCACCGTCTCTCTCCCTCGTTCGCCTCTCTCCCTGTCTCTCGTGACTGTAAAATGGAAGGCAAGAAGGGTAGGGAGGAACCCTTCCCCCCCACCGTGAGGACGGGTTCCGCCGCCGCCACCGAGGGCAAGGACGACGCCATGACCGAAGGTGCAGGATGAGACGCGGTTCCCCGAAAACCCACAGGAGGACCGCAACCAGGGGGGCCGAGGCTGCGACGGTTAGAGGTCGTGTCTCTCTTAAAAATATATATATATAGAAAGACTTGTTTTTATTTTGGGGAAGTTACAACGGGATAAATGTTCATCTTAAAAAATTGGGGAGGCTTACCAAATGTGATTAAGTAGATTGTCCATTCCTAATTTTTATTTTGAGAGAAAAAAGAGGTAAAAAATTACAATCAAACACCATATTAATAATTTCTCATAAGGAAAAGGAGGGAATAACAGTCCAATTAGGAGTCTTAACTGCTGCTACGGCTCCCATCTCCTAATTGCTCTCTCTCTCTCTCTCTCCTTACTAACTAATGAAGGATTTAATGTGATTAAATGGATTTTTAAAAAAAAGAGGCAAGGACAGAGAGTCCGAGTCCGATCAGGACTCCTAGTTCCTGCAACGGCTCCCTTCCCTCATCTCTCTCTCTCCCCCCCTCCATACCCCCCTCTCTCTCCCCTGCGTAATTAATGGAGGGTTTAATAGGGATTCATTGAGTTTTAAGAAAAGAGAGGAAAGAGTCTAATAAGGACTCTTAATTACTTGCGCCCCTATTTTCTCTCCCTCTCAAATAGCCCAATGGACGGAAAGCTATGAGTGGGGATAAATAATCATTTTTAAGGGACTTTTATGAATTTTTTCCCAAGAAACAAAAAACACCCAATGGCTTGCCTCTTGCGCCCTCTCCCTCTTACCCTCTTAAATGCTGCCCGATGGGAGTAGGAGCTCCCAGAGGTCATAAAACTCAAATTATCAAAGGAGTTTTTCGAAATATTACATGACTATTCCATCTCACATGAATGACCCAATGGGATCTGAGATTTAGCCATCATTTTGACAGGATTTTTTCTGAAAATTCCCTACTCACACTCTTGAATATGACCCCCATGGGGGTCCATGATAGAGAGAGGATAATTGTTTAATTATCCAAGGGGTTTTATGAAAAAGTTTGGATCCCTACTCACATGAATGACCCAATGGGGTTTGAAACAAAACATATATTTTGTTGGGGGGGGGGGGGGGGGCGCTTCGTAATATAAGCGAAGCCCACCACACTCCAAAAAAAGAAAGAAAGAAAGAAAGAAACCACCTGATGGCCTCTCCCCCGCCAACCTGCACCAGCTCTCTCTATTTTCTCTCTTCTGTAGTTAGAAAAAAATATGCAAGAGAGAAAAGGAGTCAGATGGCTCCCCATCTCTACGGCCTCTTTCTCTCTCTTCCTTAAAAGGACATGGGCCATTAGGTGGGAGAGAGAAATAAATAGTTCCAACTCTAGGGATTTTCTTGCAAAAATCTTTGATCAACTCCCACTCTCAAAATCACCCCGATGGGATTTAAAAAAATTAAATGGTGATTAACAAATATTTTTTTCTGAACTCAACTGAGAACAGCCCGATAAGGAGGGGGTTGTGCATGTTTTCCAAGGCCCTTGGAGCCCTATAAATAGCCCCATGGGGACCCTATTTGAGGAACAACAAAACTCTTGACAAGGTTGTTGCGTTCTCTCTCCTCACTCAGGTGAGAATCATGACCTAATTGACTAAGTCCTGCCCATATTCCATGTGGCTCAAATCACTTGACCATTAAGCCTGATGGGCTCGGACCATTAGGCCCATCATGTCCAATTGGCTCATCATAACCCTATTAAGGCCCAATTAGCCCAATTAACTCGGACTATTGGGTCCTTTATGCCCAATTGGCTCGAACCACTAACCATTATACCCAATTAGCTCATTATAGGCCCATTTAGGACCAATTAACCCAATAGGCTCAGACCACTGAGTCCACTATGCCCAATTGGCCCAGCATAGGTTCAATTAGCTCAATTGGCTCGGACCACCAAATCTATTATGTCCAATTGGCCCATCATAGATCCAATTCACTAGACCATTAGACCCATTAAGCCCAATTGACTTCTCAGTTCGCTATACTCAATTGGTCCATCTTAGACCTGATTGGTTGAACCAATAGGCCGATCGTGATCACAAGCAGATCCAACGACTCGATCGTGATCATATGCCGATCCAACGGCTGATCATGATCATATGATGATCCGACGACGGATCTTGATCATGAGCCGATCCAACAGCCAATCTTGATCATGAGTCGATCCAATGGTTGATCGTGATCATATGCCAACCCAACGGTCTGACCGTGATCATATGCTGACCCAACGGTCTGACGGTGATCATATGCCGATCCAATAGCTGATCTTAATCATGAGCCGATCCAATGACTGATCGTGATCATATGCTGATCCAACGGCTCGATCGTGATTGTACGCCAATCTAACGACAGATCTTGATCATAAAATGATCCAACGACGGATTTTGATCATAAGCCGATACAACTGATCGTGATCATATGCTAATCCAACGGCTCGATCATAATCATATGCCGATCCAACGGTCAATCTTGATCGTAAGCTAATCCAAAGACAGATTTTGATTATAAGCCGATCCAACGGCCCAAACATGATTATATGCTGATCCAACAACTAGATCGTGATCATACGCAGATCCAAAGGCTCAATGGTAATCGTACGCCGTTCTAACTGCTCGATCATGATCATATGCCGATCTAACAGCCTGATCGTGATCATATGCTAATCCAACAATGCGATTGTGATCATATGGCAATCCAACGGCCAATCTTGATCATAAGTCGATCCAATGACAGATCTTGATCATAAGCCGATGCTGCCGATCCAATGGCCCGATCATAGCCATGTGCCAATCTGATGCTCTGATCATGATCATATGGTGATCCGACGGCCGATCATGATTATACATTGATCCGATGGACCGAATGTGATCATAATTTGGCGATCCGACGGTAAATCACAATCATATGTCAATATGACAGTCCAATCGTGATCATATGACAATTCGACGACCAATCGTGGTTATACATTAATCCGATGCTCCAATCATAAGCTGAAGCAAATTCCACAGTCCAATCGTGGGCAAAAACAAATCTAACGGTCCGATCAAGACCATAAACAAATTCAATAATCCGGCCGAGATCAAAAGTAAATCTAAAAGTCCAATCGAGATCAGAAGCAAAGCCAATAGTCCGATCATTCAACTGTCCAATCATAACCGAAAGCAAAATCCAACAGTTCGATCATGGCCAGAAGCAAATTCAATAGTCTGATAAAGGCCACAAGCAAACCCAACAGTCCGATTGTGGCCGAAAGCATATTCAAGAGTCCGATTGCGATCGTATGTAAATCCAAGGGTCTGATTACATAATCGGGACCAATTTTATGTATGGGTCTCAAAAGAACGATTGCAATTCATATTACATGTATTCAAGGAATAAAAATCCTCAATTTTCTTGCAAGAGTGTATCTCTAATGGGCGATCATCATGATCATAATCATTAGATAGAACTTTCAATGTCACATTGAATATTGACAGAGGCTAAAGGTTTTCTTTGACAGTTAATCAAAGATGATCGAATTTTTTGTCGATGTAAAGTAACACTAACTTCGGTTGGTGGGGAAAGGTCCAATACACAAACCCAAATCGTCTGATAAACCCAAAATCGCGAAGTCAATAATGCAAATAAACATGCTAATGATACCATAATTTATTAATTTTATTCATCATCAACGTGTCGCATTTTTCACGTTCAAGAACAAGCTTTTAAAAGTTTCCTGGTATTACGAAAAGAAACCAGGGGGCTTCATGGGTAAGTCAAATGGGTCTACAAATTGGGTTCACGCAGTTCAGCTTATCCTATCAGTAGTCAAATCATTTATTCATTGGGCTGTTGGATTCCTTTAAGGGGGCAACCCAATGGAGAGCTGCAGTTCAATACCATGGCTTATTTATCCACCTGGCCTCCTGACCCTTCATACCCCCTTGGCCCTGGGCTCCCACCACTCAACATTCCCCAACCAAGGGAAAGGAGGATCGACCGTCCAGCGTCCTGAGAAAGGAGATCAAGGTTGAGGTGCCCAAGATCAGTGAGGTACATGACATGCAGATAAAGCTAAGCTTGCATCCACCAAGACCGTGCAAACAGCACCTGGGCTCAAGTTGGCTACTGCAGGAATTTAATTAGAAAAACCGAGCAGGATGGCATGGCACTGGATTGCATGGGGGGATTACTCGATAATATCTGTGAACTCCTAGGAAGCTGTGCTGGAGAGGAAGGTGACATCCAGGATGGCATAACACTGATCTCTGGTGAGGGAGCAAAGGTTATTGACTGGGTATAGGGCGTGCAACCTCAACTTCTATCTGGGCAGAGGATAACTCGTGCCTGATCCAAAACTTCCTCCGTAACAAGTGTAAAATGATGAGACTTCACAACAAACTTGAGCTCCCTGCCCTGGAAGACAGTTTGGTATCAACTTCTGGCCCCCAGATCGAAGGCTGAACTCTCCTTTTCAAGGGACAGCCATTCAACTACCCAGAGCCAGGGGTTAGTCCAGCATCAGAGTAGCATCACAAGTTTTCTTCTAATGGGAAGCACCACATCGTCTCAGTGCAATTGTTGGATACTTGGATTGCTTTCTTAAATAGCTTTAGGAGGAGATGAAGGATAACCTTGAACTGGGGTTGGCCTGATGATGTTGCCTCACTTAAAAATAGAAAAGGATGAAGCCTAACAAGCTACAGCCAAAGAACTAACTGGGGCATGCTGTACCAGGAGAAACAGCAATGCTTCTCAATGGCAGGGTCAAAAGTAGGAGCTGCTATGTGGTGGAAGGAGGCTTACAAGAATTTCATGGAGAATCAAAGATCCCTAAAGCAAAGGGCTGGGATCAAGAAGAAAAAAGTGTTTTTGTGGAAGGGAACCCTGTGCATGAAAGGACTAGGGTCAGAAAGCAGATAGGGGTTAGTCTATGACTACTTGTAGGGTGTAACTGAATTGCATGCTTGGGTCTAGAGAGCGGCTCTGATTTTCAAGGGTTCTCTGTCATAATGGTAATTGTATATGGGGAACAGAATGTGCCAATTAATTGGGATTCTGGATTACATTGCTTAATCATCCTTTATGTTTCATAATTATGTTATACCGTCCACTTTCCAAAAATAGAAAACTCCATAATAGCATCTTCATTTGCAAGGCGCTCCCGGCTCCTTCACCACCCATACTTGAGGGACACTGGATGATGGAGACCCCTCTATTTTTGGGTTCAAATAATGATAAACCGTGGGACTCTTATACTTGTTACATGGAACAGGGTTTTCAACAGAATAAGAACTGGGAAGAAAGGACTGACGACGCTGGCCACTGTTGCAGCAACCGTGTTGCTATTAGAGTTAATCAGCATCTGCCTCCTGGTTGTTGCTGCAGATATCGCTATTGTTGCAGCTGATGGAATAGAAGAAGTACAAGTTGTAGGCCAATCTTCCACCCTTCCGTAGGATCTTTACCCCCTTTTCTTGTTTTCTTTTCTCCTTCTGCCTCCCCATGTATATTTATTTTCTTTTGCTTCTCCCTATGTAGTCAAAGGCGTGAGGCGACCAAGATATCACCTCATGTCTCAAATGCCTAGAGAATGGCCTAGGTGTTTGAGGCATTTTATTAAAAATATATATACAATTCAAAAAATATAAATATGTCTAAATATCACAAAATATACATACACACAATCAAGATTTTCAATAAAATTAACAACATTCAAGATTTGAGACAAAAACACATAGGATAAGTCAATCAAGATCTCCTAGGACCAGCCCTCCTAGGAGTGGGACGTTTTAGGCAAAAAGCGAGGCGGTTTGGAGCCGCCTCGCCTCAAAAACCACCTAGGCGAGCACCTAGGAGCGCTTTTGATGGCATAGGCTTCTCCTCTCCCTTTTCCCATCATTAGTTCCTTTCTTCTCCCTAGATTGGATCAGCCTTACAAAAGCCAGGCAATTCCTTATCAGGGATGAGATCAATCATCATCCTTTGTTGATCCCCACTAGACCTGTAAACGGATCGGATATGGAGCGGATAGTGTGATATCTGAATTCGTATCCGATTAATAATCGAATTATCCGTCGGATACTTTATTCGGATAATTATCGGATTAATACGAATTCGAATTCGATTCGAATTTTAAACGGATAATTGCTAGACCTACTTAGACATGAGTCGTGCGAGCCGTGTGAGAGCATCGTATGTTGTTTTCTCAAAAAAAAGAAAGAATAGAAGCTATTTTTATTTTGGGAGATGTTATCAAAAGATTAATTAGACTTCATCCTGAGAAATATGAGATAACTTACCAAATAGATGTAAGTGGATTTCTTATTTTTAAATTATATTTTGAGATAAAAAAGATAAACAAGAGTAATCAAACAATATATTCATAGTTGTCAAGGCGGACGCCCAAGCGTCGCTTAGGCGCCGCCTAGGCGTCCGGGCGGTCTTCACTGGGTAAGGCGCCGGCCCGCCTTATTACACGACGAAAAGGCGGCCTGAGCGGTCGCCTAGGCGGGCTGGTCGCCTAGGCGGGCTGGGCGCCTAGGCGACCGCCCGGTCGCCTCACCCGCTAACCCCGCTAACCGCCGCTAACGCTTCCCCGCTAACCGATAACCCGCTACCGCGGGATCCGCGAGACCCGCCACTAACCCCCCAGAGTCCCGACCCCTCTCCAATCTCTCTCTCGATCCCCCTCGGCTCATCCCGCTCCACCTCTCCCCTCCCAGCCCTAGATCCCCCGCTCAGAGCTCCGGTGTCTCCGGTGCGACCGGTGCGTCGTCGGCAGCAGCACAATCCTCCGCCGACCTCCGGTAAGTCCCACAGTCCTCCGCCTCCGGCCCCCCTCCTCCTCACTCCGGCCCTCCGCCTCCGGCCCCTCGCCCCTCTGGTGGCCCCCTCCTCCTCACTCTGTCTGTCTCCCCCTCCGGCCCCCTCCACCTCACCCTCTCTCTCAGTCTCTCTGTCTCCCTCCTCTCTCTCAGTCTCTCTCCCTCTCCCTACTCTCTCTCTCTCTCTCTCGGCTCTCCCCCTCTCTGTCTCCCTCCTCTCTCAGTCTCTCTCCCTCTCTGTCTCCCTACTCTTTATCTCTCTCTCGGCTCTCCCCCCCCCCCGCCCCCTCTCTCTGTCTCCCTCCTCCCTCTCTGTCTCCCTACTCTCTATCTCTCTCTCGGCTCTCCCCCCGCCCCCTCTCTGTCTCGGCTCTCCCCCCCGCCCTCTCTCTCAGTCTCTCTCCCTCTCTGTTCTCCCTCCTCTGACCTCTCTCTCTTTCGGCTCTCCCCCCCGCCCCCTCTCTCTGTCTCCCTCCTCTCTCTCAGTCTCTGACAGAGACTTTCAGAGACTGAGAGAGAGGAGGGAGACAGAGTGAGAGGGTGGGGGGGAGAGCCGAGAGAGAGAGAGAGAGAGAGAGAGAGAGAGAGAGAGAGAGGTCAGAGGAGGGAGACAGAGAGAACAGAGAGGGAGAGAGACTGAGAGAGAAGAGGGAGATAGACTAACAGAGAGAGGGGCTGCTGGCTCTCCCGCCCTTGCTCTCTCTCTCACACACACAGTCAATAGTCACACAGTAATCTATAGGGTGTAGCTACTAGCTAAGTTCTGTATGTTCTGATTATTATTATTATTTTTTGCAGTGGTCATCATGGAAGAGTCTGGTTCAACAGGAGGTACAGAAGTGAAGAAGAAGGTCAAATCTAATGATCCTGGGTGGAAGTATGCATATTGGCCAGATGAGCATGATAAAAATAAAATAAAATGTGAGTTATGTGGTTTGATAACAAATGGAGGAATCAAAAGACAGAAGGAGCATTTAATAGGAGGGTTTAGTGATGTGAAGAAATGCCCAAAAACTACAAAGGAGATTGCTGATGAGATGCTTAGTTGGCTAAACAAAAATAAGAAAAGAAAGATGCCATGTTGTGAGAGTACAACTGTAGATGATGATTCTTCTGAGGATGAGACAGTTGAAAGATCAAAGAAGGGCTCCAATGTGTCAGTGCCACTGTCAAGTTCAAGTAAAAAGGTTGTCAAAGGTTCAATGGATGTTTTTGCAAGAATGAGTGCTGAAGATTTTGTAGATGCAAGGAGGAGTGGGAAAAGAGTGCAAAGTACGTTGGAGTCTAGAATGAAAAAAGAAGAAAAAAAGATAGTTGAGAAAGCTATAGCAACATGGTTTTATGAAGGTGGAGTGCCTTTTAATGCGGCCAAATTAAGAAGTTTTGAGATAATGTTTGAACTTGTAGGGCGATTTGGACCAGGATTTAAGCCACCTAGTTACCATAAGTTGAGAGTGCCTCTCCTCAAAGAAATGGTAGAGGAAACAAAAAGTTTGCATGTTGAATATATGCAACATTGGAAGACTTATGGGTGCACTATCATGTGTGATGGGTGGACAGACAAAAGGCAAAGAAAGTTAATCAATTTCTTGATAAATTGTCCTGAAGGCACTTACTTTATGGAATCATTTAATGTTTCTCATCAGAGAGAAGATGCAGGATTGTTGTATGAATTGTTGGATAGGATGGTTGAAAGAGTTGGAGAGAGGAATGTTGTTCAAATTGTGACAGATAATGCATCTTATAACATTGCAGCAGGTAGAATGTTGATGGAGAAAAGGAAACAATTATTTTGGACGCCTTGTGCTGCCCATTGTCTTGATCTCATGCTAGAAGACATTGGCAAATTGAAAGCTTATGCAGGTACCATCTCAAAAGCTAAAAAGTTGACAACATATATATACACCCACACTCGTTTGCTTGACCACATGAGGAAGGAGACAAAAGGAAGAGAGCTTGTAAGGTTTGGAGTGACAAGATTTGCCACAGCCTTTCTCACGTTGGAAAGGTTGCATGACGATGCCGTAAAGAAAGGTTTACGAAGATTGTTCACTTCAGATGCATGGCATAACAGTGTATGGGCAAAGACAAATAAGGGAAAAAATGTTTCTTCAATTGTTTTTCAAGTGAAGTTTTGGCATGCCATTGAAGAGATATTGAGAGCATCTCAACCCATTTTGCAGGTTTTGAGGTTAGTTGATGCAGATGAGAAACCTGCAATGGGATACATTTATGCTGCAATGGAACATGCAAAGAAGCAAATAATTGAGAACTTTGGTTCTAAGGAAACTAAGTATCAACCTGTGTTGAAAATTGTAGAGCGACGTTGGAAGGATCAAATGAATCGTCCTCTACACGAAGCAGGATTTTTCTTGAACCCGAAATTATATTATGAAGCCCGTACGAGAGATGGTCCGGCTGCAGTTACAAAATTCTCAAATTCTTTCTTAGCATGTGTTGAAAGGATGGAGCCAAATACTGATATACAAGACAAGATCAATGATCAGATGGTATTATATATGAATGCAAGAGGCGCTTTTGGAACTTCAATGTCAATCAGAGCTCGTGATAGGAGATTGCCAAGTGAGTAATTTGATTAAATTATTATTTTGTGTATTATTTCTGATTTCATGAGGATGTGTGATTTTAATTAATTTTTCCTTGTTAAATGTTACTCTAGCTGATTGGTGGATGCAATATGGAGATACACCAGAACTCATGAACATTGCTTTGAGGATTTTAGGTTTGACTTGCAGTTCTTCTGGTTGTGAACGTAATTGGAGCATATTTGAATTTGTAAGTAGTCATTTAAAATAAATTTGTAAGAAATCTATTTGTGTTAAAGTCATTAATCTTATCTTTGTGTTTTTACAGATTCATACAAAAAAGAGGAATAGATTAGAGCACAAAAGACTTAATGATTTAGTCTTTGTTCAATACAATCGGCGCCTTCGTGAAAGATTCTTAGAAAGGAAGAAACATCCAGAGAGATATGATCCAATATGTTTAAGAGATTTAAATTGGGGAAGTGAGTGGATGACTAAAGATGGCGATGATGTAGTTCATGAAGGAGATGACCTTACCTGGGAAATGGTGGATATAGCAATGGGCACATCAGAACAAAGGGCTAGAAGAGACACACTCTCAAGAGGAAGCACTTCACATTCTATGGAAGAGGGTGATGATGAACAAGATGAATTGGAGAATGAGGAAGAAGAGACAGATGATGATGATGCACCATGGGAGTCAAATGATGAAGGTGGTGATAAAGATGGAGATGAGGATCTTGAAGCTTCAAATGAGAGAGCACTTGAGAATGCAATGTTTGGTTTTAAAATTTAGACATGTTATTTTTTTGCTGGATATTGTATGACTTTTATGTCTACTATTGTCTATGCTACTTCCTTAATTCCTCGCTTGTTTGTCCAAATATATGCTTGTCCATATGGTGATAATTGGTGATGTTTGTTTCTTTTGGTATAAGAATTATATTACTTGTATGCTGTTTTAAATATGATTTGCAGATGTTTGGAAGAAATTGACAAATATCAGGTTAGTATTTGATTCTTCATTCTAAAAGTCTAATTTTTTGTGTTAATTTTATCTCAAAATTCATTTTTTATATGTTATTGCAATGTCATTTCTATTAGTTTTTATTTTTGTCCATACTATTGTTGTTATCTTTATTTGTAATGATCATGATTAACTTTTATATAGAAAATTATATATATATTAATGATCACATTTATTTATGAACATCTCGCCTAAGCGCCGCTTAGGCAGGCGCCTAAGTGCTTAGGCACTCAAGGACCCCAAACTCACCTTGGTCGCCTTGTCGCCTTGACAACTATGAATATATTAAGATTTGAGTTAATTATATATAGAATATGCGTATCCTTAGATTTTTATCTAAGGGTTCATATTCGGCCGGATAATATCCAACACGCATATCTCAATATATGAATTCATATTCGATTAATAATCGGATATCCGATATGCGATTAAATTATCCGTCGGATATTTTATTCGGATAATTATCCGATTAAACGAATACGAATTTGAATTCGGTTCGAATTTTAAACGGATAATTGCCAGACCTAATCCCCACCACATATCCTGACTTTTAGGACTTGCAAAGGAATGCTCCAGTATAGAAAAATGACAACCAGGAACGTGAATTAGTCTAGAAAGTGACCGATCCTTCGTCAATCTTTTATGCAGAACATGTAGATGGTAATGTCATAACGAACAACCTTTCACCAATCACATAGAGGGTACATGGAGTCAGGGGATGTTAACCTAGAATTGGATTTCTTTTTCTTCTACTAAAAACTTCATCACCTTATCTTCCACTACAAAAATAACCTGTGTATTCTAAATGATAAGAAACAATCACTAAGGGTTTTTGCACAACCACCTCCAATAATAGACCTCAATTCTTTACTATAACAATTTGCATATGTGCCAGACGTTTAAATTTAAGAGACTACATCACTTCTACCCCAGGAAAGAAATACCTAGAAATTAGGTTCCAGCTCAAATTAAAAGTTGCGTCAGAGAAGGGCCCTATCTGACCTCACTATGACAGCAAAATCAGACGAAACAAGCACTTCATACACAAACCACCGCCTCAATATGAGCACTTATAAGATACAGGTTGAACTATAAGCGCATAATGGCATAGACGGAATAAACTAACATAGTGAAATCCTAAGAAAAATGAGATCCACGGGAGACGCGAAGCAGAGACATGATCCAATAATCAAACAAAGGTACTTTAAATAATATCAATCCTGCTATCCTCCACTTGAAGTAAACCTACACCCCCCCCCCCAAAAAAAAATGAAATAGATGAATTGATTGGGCATTTGGGAGGAGCAGTAGGATACCCTGAGGTAGGAGAGCTTCATCTTCCCGTAGACCAACCCAGCGGTGAATAGAGAAGCGCGAGCCACCTGCCATTGCGATACGGGAGACAAACACAGATCAACAAGATATTACACAAATATCAAGAAGATGCAACACCAAAGTGTACATGCCAACACAGGAATTGACAGAAGAGATCAGGTAGACATACGAAGGCGAGAGTGCTGACGCCGGAGTAAGGGCCTGGAGCCGCCATGGTCGGAGCACGAGGAAGCTCTCGGATCACCGCAACGCGAGCGAGCAGGAGAATTTTGTTCACGGGAACCCTAAAAAGAAGTTTCCCACTTCTTCCGCACTTCGGCCGGCAGAGAGCTCAGAATGGGGAGGGGGGGGGGGGGGACACATGTACGGGTTTTTGAGTGCCCGAGAGACCTGGTAAGATAGTCCGCGGATCACGCGAAATAACGTATCAACTATGTTACTTAAATCTCGTTGATAGCCAGTTTTTATTCAGGAGTTCACCTTAGAATATCATAGAACGTCGTAAAATATGTGGTACTTACGTGACACGTGACATGTAACATTTTACAATGTCCCCAATCTTTTATATCAAACCAAACGATCAACGCGTCTAGCAGCCCTTCGATGGGAAGCACCAATGGGTTTTCGAAGTTTTCTAATCAGTTATTTTAAAATAAAATATTAAATCTCAAAAGTTTTTCCGCTATTCAATGTTAACGAAAATGGAACTAAATAGTGTTCTGTCGTTTCTTTATCACTTCAAAGAAAATAGAAGCTTGTAAAACCGATTCTATCGAAGAACTGAGATTATGGCATAATCATCAGTGATATTTGACACCGGAAAGACTTTCACCCCAAGCACGCACGGCCAGGCCTTTGAATGTATGCAACTAAAGACGGCAAGTTGTGAAAACTTTCCTCTTGTCCACTGCGACTCTTCGGCAATCTAAGTTTTCTAGTAACAGCATTTTTTTTTGATACATGACCTACTAGGGGGATCCGGGGAGGGAAACAGGGGAACCGAGATTGGAAACTAATGTGCCACAATTTTTCATAATTCATAGACAAGTGATTCTGCTAATTAATCATCTGGAGAGCAGAATCGAACCCATAATCTCTCCATCACGAGAAGAGATGATGAATCACTGAAACGCGCCTCATATTATAACAGATTCCTCGTATTCTGCAACAGATTCTCCTAATATCAATTATTTCAGCAGGGTTCTCAAAGAAACACTTAAGACTCAGGCTTACTATAAAAAAGAGCTCTCACTTGGGAGGGAAATTCAACTCGGATATTAAGGATAAATAAGCCCAACAGTCACAGAAACTCCCCTCCCCCCCACCCAAAAAGAAAGAAAGAAAAAGAAAAGGATGAATTATCTGCAACTTTCCTCTCAGTAATCACCCTTTCAACCCCGAGTAGTTTGAACATGTACAGAAACCCCAAAGCTCCTCAAATTATCGGCATTACATGACCGAACTTTGTTCAGATTTTTCATTATAAACTTTATTAGAAGGAAATAAAATAAGATAACTTTTGCCACTCAAAATATGACCAACCATCACGAATATCATCATTCTGTACTCAAATCGTCAAATACTTGTGTCAAAAATGATGTTATAATTAAGCTTTCCACCTTCAGGAGGATACCACAATCTCATTGTTAATGCAATACATATCCAACCTAGGGAGTATCTTCTCACCATCCCATCAGATGGAAAGTTCAGGTTAGCAAGGAAAGCAGTACTCCCCTAAGGTGAACTTGATGCCTCTCAGGGGCACATCGAGTCGATCAAAAGCAGGAAGAGGCAATTTGCCGAAAAGAATCACCCATTTTCAGCTCTGTCATATGCATTAGACTTGTGTTTAGGAGCAAAAGTGAACCCCTCAGGAACCTTTCCGAGCAACATCTCTGAGATACGAATCTGTATAAGTTGGGGAACACCGTTAGCCGCGTGTTATGGACTTTAAAGAGTGTTTCATGAATCTCGGGAAGCATAGAGATTATACCCAGTCAGCAGCAGAATCCGAAGCCATTAGGGTTTCGAGCTCATCACGGCCAAAATAGCTGGGTGGCCTCCAATTAAGTCGCTGTGGAACAACTTCCAGCAAACCAACTGGTACATACCTGTGTGTGTAACTAAGCCATTCCAACAAGAAGTGCCTTGTTGTTTCGACACCTGCCAACATGATCAGCATGTATCATTCTGAGGCGGCAAACCAAAATACGATAATGTCTGGACTACATTAGGTTATTTCACAGAAAAGACATGGAAGTAGACAATATTTATTTTCATTACGTGCAGAAACATCCTTAATTCTTTGATTCTAGAACATGGTGCACGCTGGAGGTGACATGGAAGTACCCTTCCTACATAAAAGGTCTAAGGACAATAAATCCTTGAGACAACAGCTGCAAGATGGACAGTGTCAATTCAACCTCAAAACATAATGCAAAGCAAAAGGCCATTGTAAGTCCCACTTCCTAGAAAGAGGAGAAAATGGGTTTTTATTCGAGAATAAATCCTCCCAGACATGTCATTTTGCATCGTGGAATGTATTTGCCTGTGTAAAAGTGATCGTGCCCCCACATCTTTCTTTTTGCACAAGGAGGAGCATGTCTAACATAATCCTATATAGCACCAAGCAACCATGGGGAGGTTAGAGTACCAACAACTAACCCATCAGCATTCCAGCACTAGGCAGGTTGCTGGGGGTGTTTGAAACCCTTAAATTTCCTCATGCTTTTATTTTCACAACCAATTTTCCTTTGCTTTGGTTACATGGCATAGTGGTCTAAGACCGGGGGGGATACGGGGAGGGGAACCGGGGAACCAGGGTTCTAAACTGGTGCTCCGTAATTTTTCATAAACTGGGGGAGGGTGATCTCACTAGCTAACAGCCTGGAGTCCGCGAATAGTCAAGGGATGAGTGATTCTCCTCCGCATGTTGGGGAGTTGAATCAAACCCATGACCTCCCCATCGTGGGGAGAGGTGGTGAACCACCGAGGCACGTCTCGGGTTCAATTTTCATGTACTTTGCAAACACATGAAAATGGTAGTTGGGAAAACATTTCACAGATACCTAGAATATTCCCTTTTCCCTAGAATCATTTTTCCTTTCCCCAAGGGAATATAGAACCTGTTCAATTTTCATGTACTTTGCAAACACATGAAAATGGTAGTTGGGAAAACATTTCACAGATACCCAGAATATTCCCTTTTTCCCTAGAATCATTGTTCCTTTCCCCAAGGGAATATAGAACCTGGGGAATATTTCCCCCACCCCCCACCCACTATCTCTTTTTCACCCACTCCCAAATCCCTCCTCCCCCCCTCTCTCTGCACATGAGAATGCAAACACATGCTTCTATTTCCCAATCATTTTCCTACAAATTTCATAAATGTATGTTTTCTTTCCAAAAAAATCATTTCCCGAGAGTTCGCTTTTGGAGAAATATTTCCCATAATTCTTCATTTCCTTAGGATTTATGCAACACTGCCCAAGAACAAACTTCCTAACAAGTACTGCGGTAGCAATGCCATAGGGTGTGATTCACTAGCAAAATCCTTTACAAGACCAATAAAGTTCTAATTGCTGGGAAAGCAGTCAGAAATAAATCTCTAGAAAACACATCAAGCTCTTACACCAATCAGTCATCAATATATCTTCCAATGATGCCTAAGTGTTCCCAATCTCCACAGAGAAGAGTTTATGGCTTCTAGGTCTCACTTGTCTTCAGACTTTATACTAAACCGTGATTGGCATAACAGCAAGGCCTGCATATTTGAGTCCCTTGCATCTGCTCATGGCCCACCCCGGACAACTCCTCAACATGTCACCATACTTATGATGCAAGAAGAGATCAAAGAAGTCTGAGTGAATGACCCCCAAAAATATCACTAGGTCAAGCAGCATCCTTTGTGACATAGGAAGAGCAAATATGTTAACAGAGATTTTAACACCCAGAAAACAAGGTGACCACACACTAATGTGCAAGCAATAATTTTACGTTGAGTGCATGGTGTAACTTACTCAAGATTGAATCTTATTACAGAATGTACAAGACCATAGCATGTGCATAGTTTATAGATCATTTTATGAAATGAGGGCAATCTACTTTGCCTATTTTTAAACTGTTGAAGGGCATTTTGGATTATTATTGTCAGGAAATTATTTTTTGTCTACTACAGGTCATGTGAAGCCCTAATGATTGTCACTAAAGCATATCCATATGCTCTTACTCCCTCTTTGTGAGGATTGACAAGAGGTTGACATCACTCAGCAAGAAGCCATCTAGTGTGCGGCCATCTGGCATAAAGCCAACCTATACCTTCTTGAAATATCCAGAATTTTAGAAGGATGTATTAGTAAATAACTTATGGGAAGCTTGTTGTCATGGTAAAACTCAATGTGCTAATAAAGTATTAATGAGGATAAACAAATGATAGATATAATTTAATAGAGTTTCAACTTTAAATAATAAGTTATTTAAAGTAAGATTATTATAAATGCAAAGCTGGAAGGGTGCAATTGTCTAATGGATAAATCCAATCCTTTCTAAATTTATCTGTGAGATGAGGATTTTGAAAGAATGAGAATACATGGGAAATAGATAAGCATGTTTCTCTCTTTGTCTTTTCTTTCCACCAACTTCTCTCTTACAAAAAAAAGAGAAAGCATACCCAAGTCTGTCCCTTTCCCACCCATACACCTCTCTATCAATTTCTCCCTCGAAAACAAGAGAGCACACAAACGTATTCTCATCTCCTTCCCCAGTTCTCTACATCTCTCTCACCCAGCTCTTTCCCTCTCACAGTTTCTCTCCATAGCATCCCATCCGCCTCTCCTATCTCTCTCTCAGACTCCCTATCAGTCAGAAAGGAGGACACTGCACTGCCTTCGTTGCTCCTCTCAGAGTAGCCAGATGGTTTAGAGTGGGGTTGACATCAAAGCTAGAGCAGCATAGTGGGAAGATCATTGCATAAGACCTTCACCATCCACTTCGTTTTCATCATATTAGTAAGTGCAGGATGAACCCCAGATATAATCATTTGTTAGAGAGCAGGTCCCCTGGCTATTATTATTTATTAGAGCACAGGATGAGCCCCAGCTATAATTATTTGTTAGAGCACAAGATGAGCCCCAGCTATAATCATTTGTTAGATTTGTCAAAGTATATTAAAGATTTCAAAGCATAAGAAACAAACTGCGGACACAGATTTTGTTTACAGATTTTGGAGGTGCAACTAATAGATGAATAAGGTGCTATTAAGGTGGAGCCATCCATGTAAACATTTTAGATTCATTTAACTTCTCTCACATACACATTAACGTGCTACTTAAATGCATGAAATTACATACCTTGTCAACATGTGAACAACTGATCACATGCATTCACTGATGTAATTCTTGAACCTTCGTCTTTTCTCTTCTTATTATAAAGAGCATGTTGCGTGAAGAACAAACTATAGAAGCTAATGACCATACACATTAGATGACCAGATCATACCTTTATTGTCAGAGCCCCAATGTTCAAGTCCAAAATTCACAAAATCTTTTAGGATGTCAAACCTCTCGCTTGAGCTGATGTCCCAATGGCGTTGCTCTTTGATTTCAGTAAAAATCCAAGGCTGCGGAACACAAATTGCATACATGGAAAAATGTGAACATAAATGAACAAGATGCATGGTAAAAGAGACCGGATATGTTCTCACAATACAGGCTGCCAAAAACAAGCCAACCTAGAATTCAAGTACACTCAGATTATCCTTGATCTACAAAATAATTTCACTTTGAGCTATGAACACAAGAGAAAATGGTCCATAATATTTTCTAAAAAAAAAATCAACCACAACCTTGATTAATGCACCTCGAGCAATCATGCAACTAGAAAGTTGAGGGCAATCAGAAGTGTGTTTGTTCCAATCGACGTACGAAAATATATCACCATTTCCCAAGACCTGCAAATCATTAGGAGCCTTTCTTGCACATTGGTAAATATAATCCCAATCAGCAAGTTTGCTATAGCGTTGCTGTCGTGATCGACCATGTATTGTTATTGCACTGGATCCCCATTGACCAATGTCGGCGATCAACGAATCAATACGATTTCTTCCTTCAAAGTAACCAGTTCGGACCTAGCCACACACATGGAAGGAAGGTTTTGATTATGATATTGAAATAAAACAATCCGCACCTGATAACAGAAAATCGAGAAGAAAAAGGTAGACAATAGTGAACTTTTCCAAGTGCAAATTTCAGCGGCATGATATGCTTGCTTAGTTGATTATCATTCAAAAGGTTGATGATGAAATTTTTTTGATAATTTGTGCATTATACAACAAAATATTTTACCTTCACGGTTAATGGAATATCAACTGTGCGACTAGCTGCTTGAATAACATTCTTCATCCTTAAGGGCTTTGTAAGAAGAGAAGACCCAGCCCCCTTGTTAACAACAATATCAATTGGGCAACCCATATTAATGTCAATAAAATCAACTGTACATTCACGATCAATTAGCTCAACAGTACGTGCTACAGTATCAGGGTATGCTCCACATATCTGTACTCCAAATATGTCCTCAGATGAGTGTCTCCTCAGCAATGCCCATTCTGAAGCTTGGCCCTAATATATCACCAATTCGTCAGAAGAACAATCATGTCAACATATCTGATAAGCAAAAACTGCATTGGTAAGATAAGAATAACCAAACTACTACTTAGAAAACAATAATGAAGATATGTTTCACAGGTAAAGAGGAATCATATTGCTTATTAAAGAATCACATAAAGCAGCCTTCTATACGACCATGGCAGAAAAAGAGATAATTGGGCACATAACAGGAAATGCAAACCAGATATTTACCTGGATTAATTACATGTTGTCTTGGTACATTAAAACTGTATGATATATATCAGATTCAATGCTAACAATAAAGCTTACAAACACTACCTCCTTGATGACTGGTATACACACATCATTAACTGACTACAAAGCAACTTTTGCCAAGGTCTAAATTCAAGCAGATTGATTTATTGACTAACTTTTATGCAATCCATATCACTGCCTAACCATCAAGTGTTCTGAGGGCAAAAATGACAAGGATAATTATTTAAAATTTATATGTATGTTCTACGCTGGAGGAAGACCAAAAAGAACTTGGATAAAGGAAGCGAAGGAAAAATATGAAACTAGGCATGTTGCACCTAAATAGGGTATGATAAAGTAGCATAGAAAACAGGATCTGTTTCTCTGACCTCAATGAGTTGGGCTATGATGGATGATGTCAATGCCAATGATGTGAGCAGACTCAGTTGGTTAATGTGCTTTTATCTTCCTGACTTTGGGGGGAAAAGGTTGCCTTTATACTTCCCCATGTATGTGTGTGTATATATGTACATATGTACATGCATAGATGTAGATAGATAGACAAATAAGCAGATAGGTAGATAGATCGCCAGACAAATAAAGAGTAAATTGCCAAACAGTTACGATCGCTATGCTGCCATGTCCAATGAGAAATACAGATGAAGTTCGAGAGCAGGCATTAACCATACTCCATTTAATTTAAATCAAAATAGACAACGCTACTAAACTTATAGGATGATCAATTAAGAAATATGGAACATGGAAGAAAGAATATGAACAATCAACCTGCAAAATGTTTGTGCACATAGCCATTTCGCCACAAGTTATATCTGCACCAAGTGCTTTACAGACTCTCCTGAAAGGAAGATTTCCAACTGTTGTCAAAGGTGCAAGGTACAGTTTCCCCCTAAAATCAATTTGTTTCTTTTCTCGTTCATTTAACTTTGGGATCAACTCAACTCGTGATCCAGGACAAGTATTGGGTGGTGTCTCTTCTTGTTCAATCTGTGAGGACTTCTCTTTAACTCCTACGAGACATTTTCAAACAACATTAAACAAGTTGGTATGATGCAATTCCAAGTTGAACAAGGCAGTTAAAAGAGTGTATGGAGGAAAGAAGGGAAATTTGAAGGAAAAGAAGTTACCAGTATTGACTTCAGCAGAGCAGCAACTCTCATCAATGGGACCTTTTGCCCTCTTTGGAGGCCTGAGGCGATTAATGACGGATGCAACATCCAAACTCTCATTATCCAAGCACACGTCTATGTCATCATCAACAGAGTAACAAGTAGTTTTGTTGGAATCATCACCAAAAGGAGTTGATCCATTCAAAACTGTGGGATGGCCCTCGTCTTCGGCAACCTCCATCTTCACTTTTGAATTTTTTCCTCCCTGCAACTCAAGATCAACTACAGCAATGGAATAACATGGGAAACAACGGTACGAGTTCCTTCTGGAACCATGATAGGCACTGAGTGCAAATATGAAAACCAAGATTTTTTTGACAAAATGTGTGGTTTGTACCACCAATACGAAAACCAAGATTTATCTCAAGGTTTAGGCCAAACGCGATACAGTGAGATTAAATGACCAAAAGTAAAAGCAAATGCTGTTCAAATCTTCACCCAAAGTACGCACCAATCCAAGCAGTTTGAGCTGAGCATCTGCTTTTGGGAACTTGACCTTGTTCTTCCACAAGAGCTTCTGGAAATCTTTGTTCAGAGAATTGACTTCAACATTGTTTTTCTTGGGCGGCGCATCATCCGAAGAACTCGATGGAACGAACTCCTTATGCGTGCCTGCCAATCTGCAAGCTACCCCATAAGGGCAAGACTGTGCGATATTCAGTAAGGGGCAAACTCCTGGTATGTCCGCCGGCTTCTGTAGGCATCAAGACACCATATTTCTGTCAACCCAGAAATAAAGAGAACCTTTTCTGGACTCCATCTAGGAATCTGAGGCAATCTAGCACAGACATAGAGCAGCATACCTGAGCTAAGAAGCCATCCAAGTCATGGCTAAAGCGGCAACTGCCGCCGAAACGGCACGCACCCACATCTCCGGTCTTTGCAATCTCGGAGCAGATGTTCTTAGCAGACTTTTGCTCCTGAGAGACACAAATTAAGGAGTCACCGACAGAATGTGAAAACCTAAACACCGATATCACCACAAGAACAAAACAGACGAAGCCTATTGAAACACCGCGAACGAACCTGCTGGCGCTCTCTCTTGAGCTGGCGCTTGGACTTCTTCTCCATCACTACCATGGGGGCGCTGGGTGCGGTCGCCTTCTCCCCTCCGCCATCCGCAGGAACTCCACCACCGTGGTTCCTCACTTCGGCGTTTGAAGGTGGCCTCAGAGGGGGAGGGCGCAGGTACTCCGTCTTGACTGGGGCTATGGCTCGGGCCACCAGATCCTCCGGCTTGGAGTGCTTGAGGGGGAGGGGCTCCGGCACCCCACCCCCTTCCTCCGCCGGCTTCCCGGCATCCTCCGCTTGTATTCCTCCCTCTGCCGGAGGGTTAGAGACGGGTATCTCCATCTCCATGGAGGGAGAGAACACACTACACCAGACCACACAGTGCCAGAGGCCCAGAGGGCGGGGGATGTATAACTGGCACAAGGGCTGAGGGTTTCGTCCTTATCGGATTGTGGGGATGCTCTTATTCGGAGTTCGGAAGTGGATTGGTCCATTCACTGTGTGGTACAACCCGTTAGCTGACAAAGGGAACCGGATCCGCCCAGGTGCCCATAAAACCTGATCCGGCTGAAGTTTCAAGTGTGAGGCATGCGTGCTGAGATTGCAAAAACGGATCTGAATTAAGCATCATGCAACACCTGGGTTGCATAAAATCCATCTCAAATTACAACGTTTACTCTCGCTAACCCAAAAAATTAGAAGAAAATAATTTTCTCAGAGGAAAAGATGTCTTGTGATAAAAAAATTATAACCCCCACATTAAATACGCGATGTTTGCATTAAATATGTTAGCGCATTCGATAAAAAAATATATAAATAAAATATTTTATTATATGACTAAAATATTTTATATATAATTTACATATTTTATAAAGTTTATTTTTATAATAAAATAATTTATTTCTATAATATTCTTATAACAAATGTTTCTTTATTATAATAAAATATTTCATTTCTATGAAACATTTCATTAATTCATTTTACGTAGTCAAAAAATATTTCATGCATATAAAGAATATTTTTATTTTAATTTTTTTTTGATGAATGCACTTACATATTTATCGCACATGCCGCGTATTTTGTGTACATTTTTGGGGGCCATTTTTTTTTTACTGTCGCGAGACGTCTTTTTCTCTGCAAAATATGTCATTTCTTTTTTGGGGGGTCCAACGAAAGAGAGCATTGTAATTTGAGAGCGTTACTCAATGGATCAGAATCGAATTTAGAATCAATAAATTTTATTTTTTAATTTCAATGAGAAAATTAAGTTATTGATTTTTAAGATCGAAACATATTATTTTTTATTCTATTCCATTTTTTATTTCAATTATCGAAAACAAAAGTCATTTTTGATAGCTCTATTTGAACATTTATATTCAAAAAATATTATTATATATTATTTTAATTTAATTTTTAAGAATATAAATTAAAAAATATTGAGGACCGTCTTCAAACTAAAAAAATATACTTATTTAAAATGACTTAATAATTTAAAGAAACTAGTAGAATTATAGTTCAGAAATAGGATACAAAAACTGTAGTTTTTGATTCCACTAACTTATCGGAATGTCTGATTCCGATTCTAATAGTTTAATGGTGACATTTTACGCATGTAAAACCAATAAAAAATAATCAAAATTAGGCCGGAATTTTAGATTTTCTAGTTTCGTTTGATGTGTCGTCCGTAGTTGGCACCATCGCAGGGTGATACTTCATAGGAAGAGATGACGTTCATTGTTGAACCCAATTAGCACTGTCCTATGTTAATCAGTGTTACAGCCCTCTAATTTATGTTGGACTCGTTTTATAACTTGAGTTATTTAAATTTAGTTTGTTTAGTATTTTTTGTCAAAATATTTAGAGCCACTTTTATAATAGATTAAGATAAATTATTCGAGATGGGTTCGGACGAGTTATACATAAGATTTTTTATTTTTAAATTTGATAACTTATTCTTATTACGAGAATAACTCACTCCACGTGAAATAGTAGAATGAATTATTTCTAAAATAAAGATCTTAACTCTAATCGATCTTAGATAATTTAATTATATTATTAAACTCGATTAATGATAAATAGATGAAATAATTCACCTTATTCATCTCTTATTCTATTATCAAAATCGTTCCTAAAGGTCAACATGTTACGAATGAATTATTTGTAATGTACCATCAAGTACTCGTTTGATCGACTATTCTTATCATATCACAGATGAATCAAACTCTCAAAAGATGTGTGATCCGAAATATTCTGATTCGACAATTTGCACGTCACCAAAAACAATAGCAACGATCGCCCATGTCATCTTTTAATCTGAACCGTGCGCAGCTGTTGGCGAGAGCTGCTCCCTGAGGGCAACATGGTCATCTGTTGGAGACGTACACGACCCCAATATGCCCGAGTTTGGAAGCCAACAGATGAACGCCCTGATAAGAAAAGAGCCTCGGCAAAAAAAAATGATTTCAGCGTGCATTCAAAATCTAGAAAGAAAAGTATGATAAAGACAGAAAAAAAAATATTTAAAAAAATTGTTAAGCTCAAAAGATCCCGATAGATCTCCGTTCCAATCACTACTTGTGGTTGCCGACAGTGACGTACGAGTGGCGCCATCCAACATTTGGGGTCACGGACGTTTCTTCTTTATCTTCAAGGACCTCTTGTATAACAGATTAACATGAACGATATGAGGTGGGTCATGATGAGTTATTCTTTAGATTTATTCTTTTTGACCTCCTTTGAAAATTTGATAAGATATCTTATTTGATCTTTTTGGTCGAATAAAGTCGAATAGGGGTCTTCTGTGTGAGAGGGAGGCGGCCAGCTCCACGAAGCCCCCGACAACCGGCCGACCAATCGGTTATCAAAGGACGTCTTTGGACCTCTTTGTTCCTCAGGTATGATAAAGTGTTCGACCCTCTAGGTCGAACAAACTTTGTCGGCTGGAATAAGAGTGGCTGTGTGTGAGGGGAGGCGGTGGGCCCCGCATTTTTTCTCTCTCCTCTGTTAACAAATTCAGTCGACAGTTCGAGAAATAAACCGGACCTTTGAGTTTGGTAACTTATTCCATGTGAAATGGTAGAATGAGTTACTCCTAGAATAAGAGTCTTATTCCTAACCGACCTCAAATAACTTAACTCTGTTCTCAAACTAAGTTAAGGGTGAGTAGACGGAATAATTCATCTTATTCTCCTCATATTCTGTTATCAAAGTGGCCCTTAATATTTTTTTTGCTCTCTGATTGCTTGCCATACGGTGGAAGACTGAGAAATTGTTGACCGCATGAAATACGAAATCTATCTCTAGCAAGTAACAACCACACTACGAATATATAAATTTAAATGGGTTGACATTTTCAAAATTAAAAAAAATGTCCTCCTCCTGGTGAACATGGATTTTTTTATTATGTCTTATAACATTATAAAGTAAGGGATCATAATTCAGCGTCGTGAGGATCTGCACCTGCAAGATCTGGGAAGAGTTAACTGTACTTTTTTTAAAAATTATTTTAAGGAGGAGGAGTTTCTTTTTAAACCCGTCACACTGGAACAATCTTAACGTTGTTGTACGTAGAGTCTCTCTGGTGCAACATTATAAAAAAGATAGTAAAAGAAACAGTTAAAACTTCGTAAAATATAATAAACCTTCAAGAGATCGATGTTCCGATAATCTCACCGTGCTTTTAATTAACGGTGTGGGTGAAGAGAAAACTCCAAGTTCATTCATTCTTAAAGGCATCTCTCCCATTAGAGCTGGGCAATACCGGCAACATGTGATGGTGTATAGTATAGTAGCCCATTTGTTATTCAAATATCCGCCGTTCGATTTGGAGATCAGTTGAGATCAGGGTTCGTCGATTCGCTGGGTCGTATCGGATCGGGATCTTCCTGATTCAATATAATACGATCGAGTCATATCTGACTCGGCCCGACTCGGTCCCTCTCCCTCCCTCCCCCCTACTCACCCCCTCCTCTCTCTCTCTCTCTCTCTCTCTCTCTCACACTGTGACTCGACCCGACTCGGCCGATCCTGGAGATGATTCGTAGGATATCGAATTTTACCAGATATGGTACGATACGCCCGCGTCGACCCGAGTCAGACCGAATCGACAAACCATGGTTGAGATGAAGCCACGATTCTACTCTTCCTAATGTGAGAATAATATTAAACTTAAAATTATCAAATTATCAAATTAGATGGTGGGGAAGAAAAAAAAGTGTGACAAATGAGATGACAAAGAATTGTGCCATCTTACCATTTTGGGTTAATTACAAAAATAATAACTGTTACATGCATAAATACAGAGTTACCTTGTTACATATTATTTTAAATAAACTAGCTACATTGTAATAACAGTAAAATATCCTTATTATCATTAAATGTTGACATTCTGTTAAAAATCTCTTACTTAACTTTGATTAGTCTTTGACTATATTTGAAAAAGGACCAAAATACTCCTAATCTTTCCTTAGCTCCCCCCCCCCTCTCTCTCTCTACACCTATATATCTCTTTATTTCTTCCTTTCTTTCTATCTCTACCTCTTTAGCACAATGTGTCTGTCAAAATAACTCTTTTTTATACAAGGATATTTTTCGTCTAAAATTGTAATCTTATAAATCAAAACAACTGCAGAAGTATTTTTTCAAGTATTGTAACCGAGGAGTGGAGTGTTCGCTAAGTTCAGCACGACCTAATATCGTTAGGTCCGTTATAGCCCGATTTGGTCAAGCTCTTAACGGGCCGCCCCACCGACCTCCGAGACTCCGACCCATCCCATTTGAGGCCCAAGAAAGCTCCGCCAGACGTCAGCCCACGGGCGGAGTTACTGCACACATTTTCGGTGTCTTAGAACTCACCAACAGGTGAATGTTACCACCGTCATCACAGAGTTTTCCCCGGTATAGACTGAGTCACACTCATGCCACCGGGATTCTCGCCACGAAACTTTCTTTTCGAGAACAGACAAGTGAACAATAGGTAACCCTCCACGATCAAAGAGGCGTTACTCCAGAATTTTTGTCATTTTTCGATCAAGAAACATTCAGCGTCACCGTGGCATGCATAAATAGGTCTTCATCGGACCTAGAGGGAGGGGGCGAGAAATTCACGTACACGCTCTCAAAGTTAATGCTAACTTTTTTTCACGACCTTATATTATTATACGATACAGTACATGCCCTTCGACAGGCATCTCAGAGGACAGACATTTAAAAAAACCCATAAATGCCCTTTTTATTAAAAGATTTCTCAAAACATAGATGTACCGTTTGGTACTTGTCTGTGTGCAAACTGCGAAGATGTACGTGAATGCGTGCCAACAAGCAAATTTACACCAGCATGAGCAAGAAATACTTGTCCCTATCAACCATTACAATTTAAGATGCCAACTCACACCAAAGGGTGCGGTTTGGTTGATACTCTTGACTTTTCAGGCTCGACGATTATTAGGAGCAAATTATTGTTCTCTCACAAAACTTTGTAGCTGATCCAACAGACGCAAGAAGTTTATGTTTGCGCAGAATTATCTTTCTATGAACGACAAATATTGACATTGTTCAGATTTAAACTTTTTTTCCATTTGAAAAAGGACTGGTAAATACATTGATTGAATCACATGATTAAGAAAGGACATGTATGCTTTTAAGAAAGTGAAAAGATCAGGCAAACCATTATATTTTAAAACCGGCACCCACGTCTCTTTTTTAAGCCTCTAATAGGAGGAATCAGGGTTCCGAAGCATTTCCTTTCCAACGACTGAGTTCCACATCAGTGCTTGGGTGCAGCATGATCAAGTTGGGCGAGTAGGATGAATTGATTCAGAGGGCACACTAGACTAGATAGATCATATAGAGTACACCGTCCACAACATCACCATTTGGCACTTGAGAATAACTGAAAAATATGTGCACTAAATGAATAGAGAAATGGCAATGCCTTGCCCAAAAGAACACTTAACAACAGACTGTCCCAAATGTATTTAACAAGCTTCTTTAGTTACAAAATAATTACTCCCAGTACCATTAACATACATGGATAAAAGCAAGGAACAAATGCTGTAGAAAACTATGGAATCCCACGTCCGTTGGCCAATGACATCTGCGGTGACTGTCCTCACAATACTGCAGAACAAGCATAGTCCAAACACTAACAGACAGACTGATTTTGCAGAAACTTTGGCTTCTCTACCACCTCATCAGGCTACTAGTTTGCTTCACATTTTGTTGCAGAAGAATTCTCCTGCTGCTGTTGATGATTCTGCTCTTGTGGTTGCTGCTGCTGCTGCTGCTGCTGCTGCTGCTGCTGCTGTAATTGATGATAGATGGGCAGCTGGGAAGATTGTTGCTGTTGATGCTGGTGCAGAGGGAACAGCTGAGGGTTCAACGAGAGATGCTGATTCATATTACCTGACGAATTTGCATCTGCCATCTCTCTAGTGGCAAGTTTCAGGCGCTGGACTTCTGCTGTTAAAGCCTCGTTCAGAGCTATAAAATCAACAGTATGCCAAGATTTGAGATCATGCTGAGAAGCCCAGAAAATAATAAGGGAATGTTTGCATAAAAACTATTGTTAGAAGTGTATTTGTAAAAAAAATTATTCCTGACAATGCATTAGCAGGAGTATCACTGTGTTAATTCAAATAGTGCATAGATGCCATTTAAACATGATTGTTTTATAATTTTTCGACAAAAAGAAGTGATATGTCTGCAAATAAATATGAGATTTTTACACAAATAAGATTTACACTGCGACATGCGTGCTAATACATTTCCAAGAATAATTTTTTTTAATTTTATTTAACAATAGTTTTCATGCAAAAAAAGCCTAATGAAGGAATTAAAACATGGGGGTAATTCCTCAAGAATGTAGACCGGTACAAAGTAGGAATAATAATGCATTAGAAAGAAATTAAGGGCAGGGGTCTGTATTGCACCAGTTGCCAATGAAAAGGGTCTAAATCAGTAGCATCACTTTCGGCAATAAAAAGATGTATCAGCCACATATCATTTACAATTTTACACCCCCATCATGCTGTACGACGGTAGTCAATCAATAAATGAGTGGCTTCGTTGCTGTAAATGGACCAATCTCATGTATTGGTTGAAAAAGAAAAAAATGAAGATTGCAGAAGAGCTTGTGATCATGATATCATATAGAGTATTATCATAAAAGGAAACAGGCAAGATAGAGAGCAGTTAAGTGTGGGCCCAAGATTTTAGTCTTCCATCATCCGCTTTACAGAAAGAATGACACCGACATTTATCATTTAGCACATAGTGGTACGTACGGCTTAAATTTTTGTAAAGTGGAAAGCCATATTAAACTGAATCCAAAGTTGTTCTAGATTTTATTAACAGGAACCATACATGAATCGATTAAGGTTGAGGAAACGGCCAAACAAAATAAGCTTCAATAGTTATGAGACTGCAATTACATTTTCTGATCCCTAGGGAAAGGGTGAAAGGCCATTCTACATTTTTTGATAGAGAATGCATCCTCAAAAGAAAAGGAAAAATCTTCGGAGTTCCAAAACATACATGCAGATCTGCCACCACATATGAACCATCTATACAGGCTACACTTTTCATATCTGTGTCTCACTGTGCTAATGATAATGCCCAACAAGCCATTGGTTGGATCTAAATACTTGAGATCATGGTTTTCTATCTTGAATATCGGTTCTGTCTCGAAAAGGCGGAAGAGAAGAGATCTCGGAGAGATCTCGAAAAAATCTCAGGAGATCGGGTTCGGGGATTTCAGAACATTTTTTTCATATATATAGCCTATTTATAAAAAAATCCTAATTTTTTCTACTAACCACTCAATTTCACAAACATATTTTTCTAATTGACAATTCAATTTTATAAAATAAAGAGTAATAATAACAATAAGAAATCCATTCCACATGCACCAATGTCAATATACATCAAAAGTAACATAAAAAAGAAATACATAAGATGGTACATGAATCACAAACGGAAGAATAAATCAAAAATCATCAATACTGAAAAGAAGAGTGGTGTTCCTCAATCTCTCCACTCTCGTATTGTCAAAAGTAATAATTCTCAACATAAGCACAATATTGCTCCCATGTCATCCTTTGTTCATACATCTACATATACTCCCTCACATATCTATCATTATCCTGAACATAAATGTGAACCAACACACCAATGCTTGGATAGAGGGGACAAGAAAATGCCACTTTAGGTACAGGTACAACAACTGGGACAGGATATGGATATACATATGTAGTGTATGACCCATATCCATGTGACGAACTTGATGACTCATGTGTTGTATGCCCATATCCACAGCCATAAGATGAACTTGATGAATCTTAGTGTTGGTGGCCTCCATATACTTGTCAAGATGAAAGATCCATAGAAGTGAAAGTATGAGAAAGATCTTGTTTTTCATCATCATATAATCTTTGTTGTCTTGATGTGTCTTGTTCATTCTTTCTACATTGATAACTTCGATATCCTCCATATGTCGGCCGAGATCCATGATCTTCATCCTAAGTAGCATGAGTAAAATGATCTTCTCCCGCAAATGGGCTCATGGGACCAACACTTTCATCTCCACCTATCTCACCTCCATCACCATCATGTCCTTCATCACTTTTATCATCATCATTAGGATGAGAGATATCGATATCTAAAGGAGGATCAGTGTCGTGCTGATGAACAGCCTCTGAAGATGAATCAACAATTTGTTGTGTCACGGCATCTACATCACTCCTGCCTCTCGTGCTACATTTGATATTTCTTCACATGACTGACCATCTTCTTCCAAAGTGTTCGAAGCAATCCATTCCGCATATGGGTTCTCCTGATCATTCATTTCATTCGGATCCAACATGTTGAAACAGTCAAGTGGATCATCCTCAATCATCTTCACGTCCACACTCAGCCTATAATGAGAATACACAAGCTTCTTCAACTTTATATACGATAACCTATTTCTAAACTTCGTATATATCAAGACAAATGTGCTCCAATTCCTTTCACAAAGTGAGACTGATACAGTTTGTGATAAGACCTGAACTGCAAGTTGCCTAAGTGTGGGAGCATCTGCTCCATATATCCTCCACCACTCACTTGAAGATCTATTAGGGCATGTTTGGTTGGGGGTTAAGAGGGGGATATCCCCATCTTAATCTTATTAATCGTTTGGTATGACTAAAAGTGACTAGAATAAAGGGGTTAAGGAGAATGAGGTTATCCCCAAAAACGGGATTAAGACTAGGATAAGTCTTATTCCCACTTTCTTAACCCTGTTTTCTCCCTTAATTATTAGTGATAATTAATTCTATTATTATTAATTAATATTATTAGTGTTAATTAATCATGTTAATTAAGCTCATTAGTGTTAATTAATAAATATATTATTTAACTATTAGTAAATAATTAATTATAATAATATTATTTAATCTTATTAGTGTTAATTAACTGTGTTAATTAATTTTATTAGTACTAATTAATCATATTAAATACTCTTATTAGTGCTAATGAATAAATATATTATTTAAATAGTATTAAACAGTTAATTATTACAATGTTACTTAATCCTATTATGTTAATTAATATTATTAGTGATAATTAATTATGCTAATTAATAGTATATGTGCTAATTAATATTATTAGTGCTAATTAATATTATTAGTACTAACTAATCATGTTAATTAATCTTATCAGTACTAATTAATAATACAATATATATTTATCATTAAATAATTAATTATTACAGTGTTGTTTAATCTTATTATGATAATAAATGTTATTAATACTAATTAAATATGTTAATTAATGTTATCAGTGCTAATTACTCATACAAATTAATCTTATTTATGCTAATTATTAAGTATATTATATAATTATCATTACATAATTAATTATAACTATCTCGTTATTACCAATGAGAATTAATCATGTTATATTTAACAATATTAGTGATAATCATGACCATTAAGAATAAATATATTAAATAGAATTAACAATATTAGTGTTTCTTATGATCATTTAGGAGAAATATTAGCATTAATCATAATCTACAAGGGTAATTTAGTCCTTTTTCAACATTTATTCCCGTTCGTATCCTTCTTTTTTACCAAACGAGTAATAGAGATATCACCATATTTATTTCTCGCGAACCAAACGACCACGAGAATAGGGATACGAATAAATTAACCCAGAATGACTTACGCCTATTCTCCTCCAAATTTATTCTCGAACCAAACGTGACCTTAGTCTAGTAAGTAATATTTTTTATAAAAAAATAATTTCAATAAAACCCATCAAATCCATCACTACCAACCTGACCACATACTTTCTGTACTTGCTATAGCAATCCTAGTCCCGAAAAAGGCTACCACATTTCTAAACTTGGCAATCTATCAAGAAAAACATAATAAATATCTCAAGTATTAAAAAACAATCGATCGTACTGTTTAACAACTTGAAATTACCTCATTGCCAAAATGTGCTCTCCCTTTAGATTTAGGAAGTAATTTCTCATATACTTCATGCACAACCTTGATCAAGCCTGATTATCCCCCAAATTTTGCTTATATTAGTACTTAAGGTTAAAAAAATATGCTAATCATATAAAATCATCAAGGAAAGAAGCCATTATATCTTTTAAAAAATAATAATAAATTGCATGATGAGAACTATTAAAACTTCAAAATTTGAGTATTTACCAGCCTTGTAGATAGTGCATCCATAGATTTGAGCCATCTCTCATTAATAATCTTATGTACCCAAGCAAAATTTCTTGAAGAAGATATCTTGATGCCTTCCTTCACAATGACCATAGAATGGTATACTAAACCCATACTCGGATATCTCTCAATATCCATAACTCTCAAAACTTGATGCATTGGCTCCATAATTTTTATTGCATCTCTTGCATAATCCCAAAACATAGGAGTCATATAATTTGTTCCACATTCTTTCCCGCTGGGCTAGTGCTATAATCAAAATTGGACCATTCTGATCCTAGAAAAAAAGTTTACAACCTATCTTTCTCCCTCGACAAGTTTTTAAGGGTAAGATAATTTGTTACAAACAGAGTAGCTGCAAGTCGAACTAAATCTCGACCACAAGCTACAATCCAATCATGATTATATATAAATCTTGTGACAATTCTGCCCATATGCACAGCCTTCTTCACCATGTTGTGTTTTGCCACAGCTTCAAACATCAAAACAATACAATGTGCAGTGTAAGGAGTCCATAAAAGAGGGTACTTATCATATAACAGTTTACCTGCTTTCTTGTGGCTGCTGGCATTATCTGTAACAATCTGTACAACTATTGCCTTTCTAATTTCTTTAATCTCGTCCTCCATCAACTTCATTATATATTCATGATTTTCCTCATTTTATGTGAGATTAACAGAGTCTAGAAAAACAACACGACATGCACTGCACACCATGAAATTAATGACGTACATTCTTGTAAGTCTTGTCCACCCATCACATAAAAGAGAGCACCTATGTGCATCCCAATGTGGTTCCAACTTCTTAATTTCAACTTCTATTTCAAGAATCAATTCATCGAGATATTTTCCTAAGATTTCCTTAGGGGTGGGTGGAAGTACTTCATGACCAAATTGTTGAACTTCAGTTATCATATTATTGAAATAATGGTCCCCTGCAACATTGGCTGGAATATGATTAAAAATAAAAAAATTGATATCATCTTTCCAAGAGACTCTCTCCATGCTCCCTTACTCAACATTGATTATATTCTTTGTTGCTTGGCATCATCAGATTTGAATTTTCTATGCCTTGTTTGTGGCTCAACAATCCTCATACTCGAACGACGCCACATATAATTAGCTATGCCTCGTTTGGATTTCTTACCAATTCCACTAGTACTAAGCTCCAGTCTCTTGAATGTGAGCCTCCTTACGTTCCATCTCATCCTCTCACCATTCACATTCCACCGAAGACTTTGCAATTTCTCTCTGCCTTCGAGCTTCTGGCACTTCTTCACAATCATCAAACTCGCTATCATCATCATCCCTTCCCATGTGACGCAACTCTTCCATAATCAATTCTCTATTTGCCTTAAGCTTCCTAACTTCCTTGCCCTTCTGTTTAGATTATTTGAATTCTTTTCGGACTTCAGGTGGACAACTCAGACACTTGGTTACATCTTGTCATTTATCTCCAATCAAATGATTCTTTAAGCTTGCAACACCAACTGCCTTCATGACCTTCCCACAAAAAAATACATTGCAACTCCTTTCCCATGGCCTTCCTATATTGCCAACCTATATCTTGAGAAGACATGTTTCTGATAGAAGTGAAACATAAATACATAAATAATAATTAAATAAAAAATCAAACAACACAATCTCTCGATCATATCATATTAAAAAATAGTACAATGAATCTAAAATTATACCTTCTGAAATTCAAACAATTCTTCTTCAAGAATTCGCTATTTTCACACGACCACCACCTTGATCAACAACTTTGACGAATTAAACTAAGATAATTTACACAAAAAAATATTAACATGAAAAACTCAAACTAAGACAACCCCCCGGACAGGACAATAAGAGAGAGAGAGAGAGAGTAGGGTTGGGGGACTGAGAGACAAAGGAGAATGTGAGACAAAAAACAAAGGTGGAGGATAGAGAGACAGAGACAGAGGGGGATTGTGAGAAAAATAGAGAGAAAGAGAGAGCAGGGGGTGGGGGAGAGGGGGCAAGGGGTGGGGGAGAGAGAGATTGAGAGACAAAGAGAGGGGGTAGGGTAGGAGAGAGATTGAGAGACTAAGAGAGAGAGTCGGCTCAGATAGAGGAGGGGCAGGGGAGAGAGATACAAGGGGGCGGGGCAAAGAGAAGAGAGATACAGAGAGAGGGTGGTAGGAGAGACAGAGAGAGAGTCGCTCTCTCACTCTCTCATTTTGTCTCAAAGAAAGAGAGAGAGGGGGGGGGGAGGAGGGGGGGAGAGAGATGTAAGGAGCCAAGGAGAGAGCAAAGGAGAGAGGGAGCAGGAGAGCGATAGAGAGACGGAGAGAGATAGAGAGAGAGAGTAAGAGATTACCACGTGGCCGCCAGCGAAGAGCAGGTCATGGATGAGCTCGGAGGTCCTTGACGGCGGTCGACGACGAACACAACTGCAACGGCGAAGACAGGGAAGACGACGGACATCCTTCACAATGGCGGCGATGGTAAGCAATGAACACTACTCGACGACGGTGATCGCGTCAAGCCCAAATGCAAACCATAGAAGAGGCCGGAGAGGAAGGGGGGCATCAGGGGTTGGGGGCGAAGGGTTTAGGATCAAGGAGGGTGGGGGGGGGACAAGGTCGCGGGAGTTTTGTGTAAAGGGGATCCGAAGGGGGGGGTTGTGTAAAGGGGATCCGGTCAGTGAGTTTCGGTCGGGAGTCGGTACCAGCCCCACCTTCCTGCCTATAAGCCCGGCCCGCCATTTGAAATCCGAAACCACCCAATTTTGGGGGTTTCGTTTCTCGGCAAGTTGTCTGAAATGAGATCTTGTGAGATCTCACGAAATCTCGTCGAGATTGCATTCCAAGCTTGAGATCAATTTTAATTGTTTCCAGAGAAGTCTCTTTCCTTCATGACTAATGACACAGGAGTGTCAAATCACCCTCCTCGATATGGTCCACAAGAAAATGACAATATCAGTGGGGAGTTGCCTGTATTTGTTCTTAATTAACATTGATCCAAAGAACTAGGGACAATTGTAACACTCCAAGTTTAGGACATATTCTCATAACAAAGATCAAAACCAATGGCTTATATGGATCCTTGTCCCACGGTTTAAACATCTTGGGAGGATTGAGTTATAAAGGATTCTTCAAGACCTTTTGAGTCTCCAATCTAACGCTTCAGAGCTTACCAATTTCACAAATTCTCCCCTATTTTTAACATTTTTTTAAAAGTGGATGGTACGGTGGTACCACTGCATATATTAAAGTAAAATGAATGAGAAACTTACAAGTGTGACAGGATTACTCACAAAACCTCCCTATACCTCCCTATACAAAAAGGATACATAAAGCAGGTGCATACACCCTCAACCCCCCAACAAAGACAAAAGAGAAGAATCATTTGTACCTACATTACAAAGAAGTTTAGCCCACTCTATCACCCTATCCAAGACAAAATCCCAATCCTCCCTGCAATAGTGACCTCTTTCTTGAAAATTCCCATATTTCTCTCACCCCATATAGCCCATAGAGTGGCATGGACAATGAGCCACCAGATCTGCCCTTCTCCTTTGAGGGACCACTTCCTATTCCACTCACTCAACAGTTGCTGGACAGAGATTGTGGGCCACAAAGCACATTGAATTCTGTTGAGCACATGCAGCCAAACATCTTGCGCAACCTAATTTTAACATCTTACTACTCTATTTGTAGCCTCTCCTGTAAACTATGCATTAACTCTAAGAATTTGCCACTAACATCTTACTCAGCCAGGAAGCTAAAATAATAACTCCAGATGTCCGATACTTCAATGAATGATATCAAGCTCTAAATTTTGATTTTGTTCAATGTGAAAGTGAAAATACTGGCTTCCGATCTGAAGAAACAGCCAGCCTTATCCCATTGACTTTACATCAATGTCAGGGTGCCCCTAAGATTTGAGTTGTCTACTGGCAATTGACACGATGCCAATCCTTTTAGTGGTACCAATACTTGAGAAAGAAACTTTGAAGATGAGAAGGAATCTGATGATGCCTGTCATATGTCTACCTTGAGTCCCATGGGGAGGAATAGACCTGTCTTAGAAGAACCCTAACAATCCTCAAATTTGAGTAGATGATAGACAAGGACGGACCAAAGACAACATTTGTATCATCAATTTTGCTTGCCTACAAGTAGCAATAGAGAACTAATGAATCACACGGTGAAAGCACAATCAAGACCTAACATATCTGACATAATCAATTGGCAGAACAAAAAGGCTCCCCTTAACTACATCAGTGCATTCTCACATGCCAACTATGGTCCACAAGTTCATAGACATTCTTAATAGCACTTGGCAATGAATATTCCACATAAACCCAGCACAGAAAGATATAAAACAGGTTACATGTACCAGAAATTGCAAGAATATAAAAAAATGCAGATAGAATGTGTACTGCACTGATCAAGAAACAAACCCTTTTTAGAATGTAAAGAAGGAAAGGCCTTTCTTATTCCCATTTTCTGTGGAAAGGTGGATCATAATGCTAGTTGGATTAAGTAAATCCACCGGATTATGTCGGTGTCTGAACATCTCATAGAACCCCAAATAGACTCCTCAACCTATAAAGATATTGTGGCGCATACACCAATCACTTCTAGTGTCAAGCTGAAAACAGAAAAAGTTATCTTCAAAGCAGTCAATCCCCAACATCCACCTGGAATGAGCAAGCAAAAAACTAGTACCATCCCCTCAGCTCTTCCCAACTCTCAATATGACAGATCCATGTCAAGTGCTTCAATTCCTGTGAAAATATATTTAACACACTTACCTTCATACTCTGACAAGATCAGCCAAGTTCCCATTCTTTATCTAATCATTGTCAGCAAAGTGCTCCAGGGATCCAGAATGCTGGCATGCATATAGAGATTACAATAGGGTTTTTGGAAGAAAGTACAGTGGATTTTTCCCCCCTTTAGTTCAACATTGCTCAAGTGGCACTGGGACACAGAATGGTTCAAATGTGCTTGCAAACAACCAAAAGTTGGACTGATGCATCAGGCCCAAACTTTCCTTTTAGCAAGAACTGCCTTACACTCAAGTAAAATGAAAAAATTAACTCCGAGTTTGGGAAATGCGAGCTACATCTGTGAAATCAGAAAAAGGCTAACAGGAAAGACTACTACAAAGATACATATTGCTTGCATTTAGGATTGCCAAATTGAAGTTTCAAGGCTAAACCAAGTAAGCAAGATTTTGCCTGGAACGGAAGGGTGGTAACCCCCTTGGTTTACAACCAAAAAGGCAGTTTTGAAGATTATGAGTGTTGCTCCATGGCTAAGAAGAGCATGCTGCTGCATGAAATAAAAGGCTAAATGGCACCTGCGGAAATAAAAAGCTCAGCATCTCCAGATTCAAATCCACATGCATCAGGGATTCAGAGGTGGGTCCAAGCTTTATTAAAGCTGACCTAACATTACCTAGACCTCTCCAACCAGGTTTACTTAGAAGGTTTACTATTGCCCATTAACAAGACACATTACACCAAATAAATATACAAGTGTATGCCTAAACATTGTATGCTTTGAGGCAGCACACTCTGCTCAATTCTGTATCATTCATTACAATCACTGGATAAATATCATGTGAATATCTAACCAAAGCTAGGGGATCTGTATGATAAACTAAATATCACAGTGGATGTCACATGTATGGAAATGTATTTTTTGATTTTGGGAAACTGTTGCAGTGGATGTGTATGGAAATGTGACATTTCGGGCATGGCTAATAATCCATTGCGCCACAGTCTGACATTAGATATGAAAATCAATCGAGCTTTATTTCATATGCTACAAAGATATGCTACTTGCCAAAATGGTTCTGAAGTAAATATGAATTGGAAAACTTGATTATGTAAAAAGTCAGAATAGCCAATATAAAATCAAAGGTGATGATACAGATACTGATCAGCAGTCTAGAATCTTGGTACATTGATAAGTGAAAATGCACGAGGGTTTAATAAAAGTTACCATCTCTAAGCCGTGCTTGTTGCTCCATGGCTTGAAGACGAAACTTGAGCTCATTGTTTTGACTGGTCAGCCCGGAAGAGTCTCTCTGAAATTTTTGGGGGTTTCTGAGTGTGAGATAGACTGCGAAACCTATGTACTAGAAAACATGGAATTCAAGCTTCCAAGTAAACCACCTGTAGCAGAGTTAGTTGCGCAGACAAAGTTGTGGCTTCTGTCTGTAGGATCTGAACTTTGTGCTCCAATTCTGAAATATACCTTAATTTACGTTCCTTGGAACGAGCAGCTGACTGCCGATTGGCTAGAATCCTAAAACCAAATAAGATGAAAGAAAGATTAGGAAGACAGGTCATGCTGCACCTACCCAATCAAGGCAGACAAACAAATATGAGATACCTCTTAGCACGTTTTGGGTCTGTTAATGCAATCTCAGCAAGCTTCTCATTTGCCATTATTTTCTTCAGTTCTGCACCACTAAACTCCCCATTTCCAAATTCCAAGCTAAATGTACTGGAAGATCCATCCAGAGACCTGTTGTGTGAGTGTTGCCCTGGTCTGATCCCGGGGCATGGAGGTGGCTTCGGCGACTCATCTGCAAAATTCATATTCCCCATGAAGCTATCCATTGAGATGCTCCTGGAGTGTCTTGGAGGGTTGATATTCAAGCCAGCATCTCCCACAGCACTCCGTTTGTTTCCTTCCTTCTTCTCCAAAGAGGGGCTTGAGTTCAAGTTCTGTTGCTGCATGCTGCTGCCACTCTCATTAACGCTGCTCTCAGCTTCGTTCTCACTGCTGTCGGCCCCGTTGGTTTTAGTCCCGCTGGCCCTGCTGTCCAAGTCTTCCCGTTTCTCCTCGGTTCCAGAGGAGTTCAGGGCATCCAGACCATCCAAGTTCATGTATGCATTGAATAGATCGTCCCCAGCATCCCCTTCTGACTTCCTCTCCCCCATGCCTTCTGCACCGCTGTCCAAATCCCGATCCCAGTCCAGCTCCTGCTTCACAAACTGCCCCTCTACCTGCCTGCCCCCGGATCCCACATTCTCCCTCACGGACGGAGCTCTCTCCAAGAAGCCCTGAGGCCTCTGCGTCGGATTCGGAGGTGGGAAGAACAAAGGGAAAGGGGACTGGGAAAATCCAGATGGGATATCACTGTGCGAGCGTCGGTGAGCCTTCCGAGGGGGAAGGCTCTCGCCGGTTCGGCCGGAATTGGACCTCGAGAAAGGCCCCGGCGGCGGGGTGGTGGCCGGGGACTTAGCGTCCCGGCTGTCTATGGACACATCCGTGGACATCGGGTCGGACAGGACCGTCGCGGACGGTGACTCCCGGTACTGCGAGGGGCTCAGCGGAGGCAACGAGTCGGCGGAGAAGAATGCGGCCGGCTGGGAGAGAGATCTGGCGTGCGAAGGGCCGTGCCCGAAAGGGTGGGGACTGGCCTGCTGCGCCGGCGATCGGGAGGAAAGGGTCGGCACCTGGGAATAAGGCGAGTGCGGCGGGATGGGTGGATGGGACGGAGGGATACCTGCGGGCCGCTTGCCGGCGTTGGCGGGGGAAGGGACACTGTTACCGGTGGCATTGGTGCTATCAAGCCCACCAAAGCCGCCGCCAGAGCCGAAATGGCGGAGGGGCGCCCCCGGAGGGTACACCCTGAGCAGATCGAAGCTGCCACCAAAGAGATTTTGCTGCTGCTGCGCCGCCTGCTGCTGCTGCTGGTACTGCTTGTGCAGGGACGAAGACGACGTCGCCATCGACGACTGCAGCCGCTGCATCAGATCCTCACAGGACTCCTCACAAGACTCCATCTTTCCCCCACCCACTTCGAACCCAGATCAACCCGCAACAAGCGCTCCCCAACCAAGCAACCACATCACTCCAGGGCCGCGCAGAGGGGATAAATAGCTCGAAGGAGGGGCAAGAAACGGCGATGGCAAACGCTGCCAGAAGAAGAAAGATTGAGCGGGGCCAGCTGGCTTGGCGAAATGGCGCGCCCTCTGAGGGGGGCGACGGCAGCTCCTCCAAATTCTTCCCCAGTAATGGCCACTAAATGCCAGCCGATTTAGTAGGGATTTGTCCGCCCCTGCCAAATCAGGCACCCGCGGTGCCCCGCTGCAATGCCGCCCGCGCAGCCTCTCCCCTCCTTCCTCGCCCAGCGGAGCTGCCAAAGCGCCCGCACTGGCCTCTTCTACTGCTCCTGTCCCCCTCCCCACCCCCTTCTTCTCCTCTCTCTCTCTCTCTCTCCTCCTCTCTCTGTCCTCCTTTCTTTCTCTATCTACTCTCTATCTCTCTCTTATCGAGCTCTTCTCCTTGTTCTTCTTTTCTGCTGCTGTACTTAGCGGTCGTGGGAATTACGCGTGAGTTAAATTGACCGCTGATACCGCGCAAATCGGTAGAGAGAGAGGGGGCCGCGTTTCGATCCGCCACACCGCCTCTCGCTTACGCGTGAAGGTCTTGTTCTGTGTCGTCCTCAACACGGGATTCCGACGCCGTCTCGACGGAGCCAGCGACCGTTTAGCCTCACGGGAAGGTGAGCATATGTTTCGTCACCGCGCCGCGCTGCCACCGACAGGTGAGGCGCGCCCGCGGGGCGGAAGGCGTGCTGGAGGGGGAGTACTGCGGTGTCTCCGGGTCGGACGACGGGGAGGCGGGTGATTATGTGGAGGTGCGTGCAGGGGAGGTGATGAGACCAGGGATTTTGTCCCCTTTCTCCGGTTCTGAAATAATGTGAGAATCTTTCCACTTTTACGTCAGCTTATGAAATTTCCGGAGTTCGAACTTACCATTATTTCTCTTTTAGGTCCAGTTTGATAACGAAATAAGTCTCAGATAGAATGAATTATTTCACATTTTCACTCTTGTTCGAGTTTGATAACAAGATTAAGTTACTAGAGGTCGATTAGGATAAAAACCCTTATTCTAAGAATAACTCATTCTATCCTTTATTAGGAATGAGTTATTCCTAAGATAAGAATAAATTATCAAACTGAAAAAGAGAAAAGTCAAAGAATAACTCATCCTAACCCATCTCATATGAATTATCCTAACCAATTATCAAATTGGGCCTTAAGGTCATCTTTGTTGTTAGATTAGGATAACATAATTTTATTATTCGATAAGAGAGGGTCGTGTGGGCATCACACAGGCTCTTCTCACACACATAATATTTAAACGAGAGTCGGGTATCGTATTTGATCCTCTAAAGTCGAATGTGGCATCCTATCCGAGTTTCAAAGAACACCTTTCTACACTCTGATGACCATTTTGCTTTGAATCCAACAAAACAGATCATTTTGCTTTTTCTCTTAAGATCATTCTATATTTCAAAGTTTTATCATAGAGAGAAATATATTTATCACAAATCTTATCGTCCTAAGGTAACATCCAAAGTTTGTGGTGTCGATGCGCGACGATGTGTACTGGTCATGCCGGATCATGCTAACACGAAACCTACATGTTGACACGCCGGCACTCCCGTGAGACGCTATCAGGTGGGGGAAGAAGAAAGAGGGAGGGTTAATGTCGTTCGGTGGCATGGGGGAGGGCGACGAGATGTACTGAGATGTCAAAGCAGGGGGGACGCCAGAGGAGAGAGCCATGGCCATTGCCACCCGAGCCCGTCGAGATCTCACCTCATCTCTCTACTGCGGTAGGGTGGCGACACATGGTGCGGTAGGGTTGCGACACATGGTGTACCAAATCGTGACGTCGAGAAATTGGTACACCGAGGACCGACGACACGTCAAACCCGATAACATATGGGCTTAGGTCCCATGACTTTATAGGATAATCACTTTATAATGTTGCATTAAAACAGATAATCCTTACATCATGAACTCGTTGGCCGATTGATGCAAATCAAAGATGAGAGAGATCTCGAGATCAAATTTTTACCCTCCATACTCCATAGTATATGAGAAGAGAAGAATTATCTAATTTGCTGGTCCGTTGATCAACAAAGAGACGGTGCATCTAATAGTGTAGTCTTACTAAACTTAGAAGAAGAGGTGCCAAGTGTCCAACGTTGAGTGACAACTAATTATGCCGAATTTTGAGTTACCAAAATGAGAGAAGAAGTTTTATTTTTAAATTTATGAAATATAAAACTCAAATCTAGGCTCACAAGATAAAAAAAAATACTAGTTATTTTCTATTTTGCTATGTAACGGGTCCCTGGGAAGATAATTATTCTTTACAATAAAATTTACAAGTCCGAAAATGTTAATATACTAAGATTATCCAAAGAAAAGGATTCTTGCTGATATACAAAAATTAATGCATCTTCTTATGGATGGAGGAGGCCTCATAAATACTCACCTTTAATTTCCATTTCAAAATAGGGAGAAAAAATCATTCATTTGGTCACATATGTTTTACGTGAGTCCCCCTCAAAATTTCCCATCCCGGACGCGAGACCGAGACGGGACAGGACAGTACCGTCCCGCTCCGTCTCGATTCATCCCATCAAATGTCAAAATAAAAAAACTCTTTATATATATAATATAGATAAAATAATATAATAAAATTCTTAACTCAGTTGGTTAATTGATTTGTGCACTTTGTTTAAGATGTATTGGGTTTGAATATGTTGAATACCCTTGAGATTTTGAGTTTTTTATATGAAAATCTTAAAAAGAAATCAAAATAACACATGTAATTGATGAGTTTCAAATCCAAACCACCCCTAAATCGATGAACACACTTAACCATCTTATCTATAAAATATTTTATATTTAAAATAAAATATTAAATATATGGAGCGTCTCGGTCACGACTCACGGCTCGAGCGTCCCGCCAACAGCCTGGGTCGGGTCGGGTCGTGCGGGATGGGCCGTCCCGAACTGAGATTGCAAACCCTGGTCCCACTTTTTATCAGTTTTACATGTATTTTCAATGAAGACAAATAACTATTTAAAGATGAAAATAGTTATACAAGGGTGACAAGTAATTATGTAAAAGTGATAAATAGTCTAACTCTTGTCAATTTTTACATATTCTCGAGACGACGAACGAGATTTCCAATAGTATTTAAGGGTGATAAATAGTTATTTAAGGGTGAAAAATAGTGATGGGGACATCCCTTGTCCCTCCACATTTTCTGAAGCTCGGATTGATCGTCGGTGTACGTCATTATGTTCCTCGTGTGTTTGTGAGTCGAGTCATGTAATTTTCTTGTTTTTATTTGAGTCTTAAACATGTAATTTTCCCTTTATTGAGTCATGTACCTAGGTTAGAAAGTCATTTTCCTAAGTATTGAAGTCATTATGTTGGTTTGATAGGTTAATGGGCCCAATTCATTGGGCTAGGCCCAGGGGCGCCCCTCCCTTGTACTGTTTGGTCATTAGTTAGTTTGTCAGGGTCAGTTTGGTCTTAGGAAAAGTGTGGGGTCTATAAATAGCCCCACCCCTCTCTCATTTGTAACAATTATGCTTGAATATTGAATCTAGAAAATTTTCACACCTTCTAGTTCCCTCTCAATATCTCCCTCTCTCTCTCTCTTATTATCACTCTCTCGAAGTGGGTTGTGCCCCCTCTCTCTCTCCTCCCCACCTCAATTTCGAAATTTATTCTCTCTCCTCTCCATTCACCCCTCATTAAGGCCCCTTCCCCTTCCCCATGCACTCATTCAATTCCCCCTCCAACCCCTAGGTGGAAACCCCTTCTCCTAGGCACCTTTCCACTCTCCCAAGCAACCCTCCCTCTCCCCAAGACTGAAAGAGCCCTTCCCTAGACCAAATTTTAAATTTCCCTCCCCCTTGGGCTGTGCCCTTTCATCTCCCCACCTCCCTAACCACCCAAGGTCGCACCCCCCTTCCCCATCCACCAAATAACCCCTTGTTCATGCCCTTCCCCACACCCTCTCCTCCACCTATTCTGTCCCTATTGCAGGTTTTAGAAAAGCTGTGATTTGCAGTAGCAGCCACGACTTCCCCTGAAGGCTCCCGGTAGCATATCTTATATTGCTGGAATCGTCTCCAAGTCTTCTTTCCAACGGTGGTACTCCTGCCTGCATCCGAGTTTGGAGCTGTCCGGAGGAACGTCATCTTCAACGACTGCGCAATCTGTCCCAGATTGAAGGCCAGAGCGATCTTGGAAGCTGTTCAGCGGCCAACCTTGGAGGAATTCGATCACGCTTCCTTCTAAAAAATTCTTCTTCGTCTAGTCCTCCATCAGTAGCAGAAGGAACGACGCCAATCGCCCACCCGAGCTATTTGTTCTGAATTTCTTCGCCGGAGTGTGCATTCTGCCCCTGCAGGTCCAGGTTCGACCTATCTTCACTTCTCCGGCCACCATTCTCCTCTCCGACCTCGGATTGTGGCCCCGTCAATTTCTGCTCGTAGCTACTCCGACCACGATCGTGTCACCGCCAGTTTCGTTCGATTTGGAGTTCGGGATTGACAGCAGTGCCTTCTGCAATCCACTGTATCAGTTCTGCATCAGTCAGAGGCAGAGTGTTGCTGTCCTGCTCCAGTCACCGGTCCGATCAGCCCCGAGTTCCAGAGCTTCCCAAAAAATTCAAGCATCATCCTCGGCCAGCTGGGGAACTTTTGGCACCGGTTTCATTAAATTTGGAGCTCGGTTGAGTACGTGGCAGCATCTTCATCGACAACATGTTCAGCAAAACTGAAGAGTGGCAGAACCGGCGAAGCTTGGAGAGTCGGCGTTCTCTTCATAATTTCCCCACCCCGCTTGGCCGGCTGAAGGCCCCTCCCTGCGTGGAGGTAATCTTGGTTGTAATAAGTCTAACCCCCACCCCAAGAGCCCCCCTCCTGCGAGAGGTGTAGTTCATGTAATAATATTTTCGTAGATTTGAAGCGACACTGACGCGGCTTGCGGGCGCAAACCCTTGCCTCCCCGCTCGCCCCCGTCTTCGGCCGGAGTTGGCGTCTTCACGCCGGCTAGGTGAGCCTCGGTCCCCCTTTCCTTGCTGGTCAATATCACTTGCTTAGCTTAGTATTCTTGCTTTGCTGCGTCAGACGGAGAGCGAGGGCCCGACCCAAATTGCCGAACACGTGAGTGTCCATCGCGGGCGAGTTGTGAGCGAGCCATTTCAACCCACACCCATGGTGTGACGGCCGCCCGTGAGTGGGCATCCCTGGCCCAATTGGGGTTCTCCCCAAGCTTGCCAGCACCGGAGCATCATTGTCCCACCCCGGACCCTCTCCATTATCGTTTAGTTGCCCACGGGCACAAGTGTGCACCAAGCGAGTGAGCCGCTCGAGTGGTATCATCGCCAATTTGCTTGCTTGCAACCTTAGGTCCAAGGGTCATATTGTCTTGTGGTCATCACCCCAAGGTGGTGTCACATCAAATAGTTATCTAATGGTGACAAATAGTTATGTAAGGGTGACAAATAGTCAACTCCTGTCAGTTTTCGCGTATTCTAGAGGCGACGAATGAGACTTCCAATGTTATTTAAGAGTGACAAAAAACTATCTAAGGGTGACAAATATATAGTTATCTAAGTGTGGCAAATAGTTACGTAAAGGTGACAAATAGTCAACTCCTGTCAGTTTTCGCGTATTTCCGAGACGACGAATGAGACTTCTAATGATATTTAAGAATGTAAAATAACTATATAAGGATGAAAATTAACTATTTAAGAGTGACAAATATATGAATAAAGATGACAAATAAATAGAAGTGTACATAAATATTTAAGAAGTATTTAAGAAATTTAATAGATGAGATCCAAGTGTCAATAATATAGATCAATAAGGGCCTCTTTGGTAATGGGTTAATTAAGCTGGGTTAGGATGAGTTAAACGAGGTCGGATGGATTATTCCCTGTTTGATATATTTTTTCTTAACCCAAGTCGGATAGTGTTAAAGGTGGTTTAACTCATTCCTTGAAAATAAGTGGAATGAGTTAATCCACCCGGGCTAGGGTTATTGGTGAGGTGAGTTAATCCGGATAATTTATCCGCCCCTAACCTAACTCATTATCAAAGTGGCCCTAATATATTAGAGTATTAACTTTTCTACTCATCCAAGAGAATTCTCTTTCGCATATTGGCGACACTTCTTATATATGGAATACACCAACTATTTGTACTCAAGTTTATGGTACCAGTTGTCTTTTACCGACCACACCACTTATTTTTTTTTGTACACTTGTATTATAATGCATGGACGACTAGTTGTACAATTTTGTGTACATGTTGGTAAACAAGTTACTAGACGTCAGATTTTTACTTGTTTTGTAAAGCAAATAACATGTTTAGAGGCACGTCCCCTGATGTCGTAAATTGATACAATAACTAGATCTATATTTCAAAGCAAAGTTCGTTGACTTAGGTGATCTGTATCAGATCGAATCTTCTCTGATCCGATATGATACATCTGAATCACAACTAACTTGACTCGATTTGACATGCATCATCTTCTCTCTCTTCCTCTCCCCTTCTCTCTCTCTCTCTCTTACTATGACTCGATCTGACTCGATCAATCCTGGAGGTGATCTATAATGTATCGAATTTTTTTAGATACGATACAAGATATCTAAGTTGACCCGAGTCCGACCGAGTTAACAAATCATAAATTTAAAATACATATTTTATCCACTTTCTTGAACAATGAACTTTTTTTTCACTAAAACGGTAGAAGAGCAAAGAAAATAAGATTTTATCCCCCACGCAAAAATCTCGGACCTGATCATATGGTCAAACTTTCGTGAAGTTGGCATCAACTTTAAGACGTGGATGACCAAACGTCTAAGAAATGAGCAATAAAGTGCGAACACGTTTATTCTCCACTCCAAATTAGAGGCGTTTGAGCCCATTCTCTTCCCTTTCTTGCTCGTTGATTTAATTGGCCAGATTATGTAACCCGATTAAAAGTGGGTTAACTCCGGATTTTCTAACTCAAAGAGGGGAGCTAAGTTAACTCGATTAGAATTACAAATCAAACTCTGAGTTAAACAGAGTGTAAGTTAACCCGATTGAATTAACCCAGGGTTTGCCGACCTGGTGCGTCTCGCACCGACTCGCATGACCTGACTCGACCGGGCTGTGGGTCGCCACCGGGTCGGCCTATTATTTTAATATTATATTATATTATATTTTATATATAATGTGTGTTTTTCTATTTTATTATATTATTTTATATTATATATATATATAGTGGTGTTTTAGAACGGGACGAATCGGGTCGTATCGAGACGAGAGCGACCCGACCCAAGTCGAGACCGGATCGACCGGGTCGACCGGGCCGACAAACCCTGAATTAACCCATAAAACTTTAACCCTCGTCAAAGTGGGAACTAGGGAAAAACGGCCTAGAAGATAAATTAAAAAGGAAACGCGGGGTTGCCATGCAAGATAACATTTTCTTATTGGTGTATGTGTAGAGTCCTATGGAAGTACACTTAAAAAGATACCCTTCGCAACATGCCAAAGAAGACTACACAACAAATATCGGAAGCATATCAAATAGTTTTATGGCATCGCCGAGGAGAGGTATTAATCCAAACTAAAGCAACAGAAGTAAGTACTCCTTTGAAAAAATAAAATTTAGAAATTGATATTGAAAGATTTTTTTGTATTACTTTGCTAGTTACAAAAACTAGAGTGTAAAATGAGTATGGATAAGTTTGATAACCGACTAGGTTATCCAACTAGATTAGAGAGAGCAACAGATCTCATCCACTCTCCTCACACCCATCTCTCTCTAACCGAGGTGAGGTGACTTATTCACACGGTGAGGCGCAAATGAATCACCTCACTTCATTTTCAAATGAGCCCTAAAAGTTTATATAGATAGTCTTTACATATGCCACTTACATCGAAATCTCACGTGGGAACAAAACTTGCTCTTAATTTTTTTGGACTCTTGACCACATTTTATTCTAAAATTATCAGATACTTTTTTTTTTGTAAACAGGGTATGATATTCAACTTAGAACAGAGAAACAGAGGACAGGATACAGGGAGGAATAAAAGGTGGGGACCAAGAACAGTTAAGCTTGGCCGCCATGTTGGTAAACCTGGGGGCAAAACACACTTGGACAGAGGAGGTGGACAACAGATTAATACAATCTTGGATGATAGGGGAGATCTTCCAAGGAGGGCTGGAGATCCCATTGACACAGTTGATGATGTAGAGAGCGTCGCCTTCCACTGAAATCGGTTGACCTTGGGCAGTAACCAACTTGATGGCTTGCAGCAGGGCGAGGGACTCGGCCATCTCTGGGGACCGAGCCTGGAAGAAGGAGCATTGGCAAAGGATGATGGCGTCGGAGGAGTCTCTCATGATGATCCCGGCTGCGCCATGGCCGTCCTTGAAAGCTGCATCAGAATTTATTTTGAGGCAATGAGCTTCGGGGGGGGTTCCAGACAATAGGCAGATGGACAGCATGCTAGTGGGAAGCAGCCCGGTTGACATTCCAACTGTGATGAAGATTGAGGACTGAGGCAATAATTTGCCTAGGGTGGTCTTCGGTGCCTTCGAATGCTGTCTTGCATCTAGCGACCCAAATCTGCCACATGATTGCAAAGCTTAAGGTGATAACCTGGACGTCATGCTTTCCATTGGAGAATGGGGGCTTGGCCCATTCCAGAATCCAGTCTTCCAACACTTGTGGGTTTGCATCTGAATGATAATTTAGCGGTGAGAGTTTCCAGGCGGCTCTGGCTTTGTTGCAGGAGAAAAGAAGATGGTGTAAGGATTCATCTTGGCTATGGCAAACAAGACATAGGGGGTCAGATTTCTTACTATATTGGGCAATCCTGGAGTTTAAAGGGAGGGCCCCTGCAAGACATTTCCAAATGAAGATAGTGATTTTTGGAGGGAGGAGACTATATATGGTGGGGTGCCATATGATCTTCCAGATGTCTTTGTGGGTGGAAGGGGAAGGTGGTAAAGACTTCTCGGCCAGCATTCTATACGTAGACTTGATGGAGACTTGGCCATCTGTGGTGGGGCTCCAGATGGTACAATCCCCCTCACGGTGGGGGAATTAAGGGAGGTTGGTGTTGAGGATCTCCTCCGCAGTCTCCTTCTCAAAGTGTTGGTTGATCAGGGGCCGGTTCCATTGTTGGTGGGAGATAAGTTGGGATACCAAATTGATGGATTCCGGAGTGTTGCCAGTGATGGTCCTAGGTGGCCCGGGTCTGTTGGGGATCCACTTATCCTCCCAGATATTAGTGCTTTTCCCGTCTTGAATCAGTTGGAAGAGGCCGGCCTTGACTTCCTTTCTGACAGACAGAATGGCTGCCCAGGTATGGGAGCAGTTTATTTTCTATTGAATCTCCCAAAAATCCATGCCTTTGAGGTACTTTGCTCTCAGGATAGAAGCCCATAGAGATTGAGGTTCTTTGATAAACCTCCAGACCACCTTCATAATTGAAGCTTTATTGTAATTCTGTGGGTCTCTAATGCCAAGGCCGCCAGAAGCTTTGTGCTGTTTGATTCTATCCCAACTGCAAAGGTGAATTTTGCGGTTGCCAGGGACTTCCCCCCACTAGAACTGACATTGTAACTGATTTAGTTTTATGATGATTCCTTTGGGGAGGATGGTGGTAGCCATAATGTGTGAAGGAATAGTTGACAAGGTCGACTTGATAAGTGTGGCTCTCCCAGCTGGGGAGAGGATCTTCTTTTTCCAGTTGCTCAGTCTGTTATTGATTCTCTCTTCCAGGAACCTGAATTGTTGTAGCCGGCCCTTCTCTGGTCTAAGTGGAACTCCCAGGTACAACTCCTTAGCAGGTAGTAAGTTGATGGCAGTGATGTTGCATATGTGTGTTTGCATTTCAACTGGGGTGTTGGGGCTGAAAACAAAACCTGACTTCAACTTGTTGATATTCTGTCCAGACCATGCTGCATATTAGTGGAGAATGTTCATGTATTGCTGAACCTCAGATTCCTCTGCTTTTCCAAAAATAAAGATATCACCGGCATACATCACATGGGTGACAGTCGGGGCCCTACTGTTGACCTTGAGCCCTTGGATCTTTCCCTTTTCCACTCTTTCGTTGATCAGTCCTGTAAGGACTTCGGCACACATGATGTATAGGTACGGGGAGAGGGGGCACCCCTGTCGAATACCTCGAGTGGGATAGACCATACCTGTGGGTTCTCCATTAATATTGATTGAGAAGGAGGCTGTCCCATTGCATTGGTTGATGAGTCTCCGAGAGGTTTCAGAGAAGCCGAGATGTTCCATGGTGCTGTCGATGAATGGCCACTCCAAACTATCATATGCTTTGCTGATATTGATTTTGAGCCCAAAGGAGCCGCACTTCCCTTGCATGGATCTGATGGAGTGCATCATTTCCTGAACAACAATAATACAGTCGGAGGTAAACCGATTAGGTACAAAAGTATTTTGGTTGCTAGAAATGGTCCTGTGGAGGATGGGTTTAATTCGGTTGGCAAGAATTTTGGTGATGATTTTGTAAAGCACATTGCAGAGGCTAATGGGTCTGAAGTCCATTGGTGTCGCGGGGGGCTGAGTATTGGGTATGAGGGTGATAAGTGTGTGGTTGAGAGTGGGGGGGGGGGGAGGGTGTGGGTGTGGAAGAAGGACAGGATGAGGTCGGTGCATTGGTTTTTGAGGATGTGCCAAAATTTTTGGTAGAACATAGGTGGGAAGCCATCCGGTCTAGGAGATTTTCTGGGGTTCATGCTGTGGAGGGCATCATCAATTTCTTTGTCTGAGGGAGGGGAATGGAACTTGTGATCTTCTTCCGAGGTGATGGTTGTGATAAAAGGGGGGAAGTCAGATGGGCGGGGGATGGGCTCAGTAGAGGTATAGAGGTTATGAAAGTAGTTAACAAAGGAATTTTTTATGGTGGTACTGTCCCCAGTCCAGCTGCCATCCGGAAGTTTCATCCAAGTAATTTTGTTGATTTTCCTCCTTGCCAGCACCTTGGTGTGGAAGAACTTTGTACATCTATCCCCTTCCTTGTACCAATGGGACTTTGATCTTTGCCTCCAATATTCCTCGATCATCAAAATCTGTTCCTCATATTGATTTTCTAGCATGGCTTCTTTTGTGATATGTTCTTCGGTGATTGGCATTGATCTGATTTTGACCATTTCTTTTTGAATTTCTTGTCCCCGGTGATGGGGTTCAGTAAAGTTTCTCTGTTTCCACCTTCTGATTTGAGTTTGAAGCTGCTTTGTCTTGTGAGTGTAGCTGACAGAAAATAGGGTAGAATTGTTCCATCATTGCTCAATCACTGTTTTGAAGTCTTTCCGACGGGTCCACATGGACTCAAGTTTGAAGGGGGGCTTTCTCCTTACTCTGCTTCCTAACAGGTTGGTGTATATGGGGTTGTGATCACTAGCAATTCTGGGAAGGTGGTGAATAGATGCTTGGGGAAAGAGGAGCCTCCAATCCATATTAGCCAATGACCTGTCCAGACGTTCTTTTATATGCCATCTGGCCATTCTTCTGTTGGTCTAGGTGTAGGCGGGACCATCATAACCCAGGTCAAGTAAAACAGTGTCAAGGGTGAATTGCTGGGAGTCTCTTGTTTGCCTTGAGTCTACAGTGGAGCCCCCTAATTTTTCTGCTTGTCCGAGGATAGAATTCATGTCGCATGTGACCATGATGGGGCCTGTGAGACTGTGGATAAAATGAGAGAGTTCATGATGCGGGACGGACACGCGCTGTGACGACCCGAGAATCCAATTACCGGGAAGGCCCGATAACCCGAGACTCGCACCGTCGCCCACGAGTCGGGAGGGCTCGGAAGGGCTAAAAGGAGTGTGGAGGCACAAAGAAATAGGAAATAAAGCAGGACAACCAACAATAACAAGCTGAAAGAAAGAACAACAACAGCTACAACAGAGTCCAGTCCAACAGAAAGTACAGTCTAAAGCAGTAAAATGTACCACATGCCAAGTGAACACTCGGCCCAGCAAGCTGGCAACTGAGAACCTCCGCTCCGCACCCACGAACCTCGCGGAAGAACCGCCACACCTGAAAAGCAGGGAATGAGTCTCCAAAACAGAGATTCAGCAGGGATCCCGCGGAACCCCAACCGGAAACAACGGCGGTAGTGGAAAGGAGAGCTACAACTACAGCAGGAACAGCAAACCGGTGGCCGGTCAAAAACTCGGCACTACAGCTACTCCTACTGTACCGGAAGGTACACCTCGATCACGCAGACGAAGCTACCAAACCACGCTAGTACCGCCTACCGAAGTAACAACACACGGTAACCATGCCGCAGAGGCCTGTCCCCCGGACACAGCCGACCTGGACACGCTGTCCAAGGTGCAACCCCGACCATCCGATCGTGGGTACCGCACCACAAATGGAACCTCGGTAAAGCCACTAGCGCTAGACTCACGACGCGAACACCAACACACGCGCCACGGCAAAACAGCCGAAGGACTCAACGGTCGACACGACCGAAAACCCGAAGGTCAAAACCACGAAAACTGGTAGTCTGTCACTCCCAACTCGACAGGAGTACCGCCCACTAGAAGCACAGCCGGTAGCGTCCCCTGACGTCTTACACCGCACCGCAGGTGAACCGCCTGACATGGTAGGTCCTACCCGAGACGCGAACACCATACAAGTAACCACTAACAAGTGACTAGCTGGGGTCACGCCAGTCGACGTGCGTCCACAGTCCCCAACCACGTGTGCACACACAGACCACGCGTCCTAGGTCTGGCCCTCTGACTGGTTTTCCCCCGCAGCCGGACTCTGGCTACGACGAGGGGCCCTGACGGAAACCAGTCTAAAACCGCCCTCTGGGTAAGCCCGTACACCACTCCCTGGTGCGACCAGCACACGCGTACTGGTAGGCTACGACTAGTGGAGGGTCACTGAAGGAGTAGACTCTCAACGGAAAACAACGTCTGCATCCGACGACGTACGGGGGACACCACACGTACCGGCCCCGTCACACGGTGACCACAGACAGAGAAGACACAGGTGTGAGCGACGTCACGCGGTTCGGGGGAGAGCGGTGAAGAGGAAGCGGAGAGCGCGCGGGCTCCTTCTTTTTTGTTTGTTTGGTTTTGTTGTTTTGCTGCAACACAGAGATGAGAGAGAAGAGAGAAGGGGCCACCACGGGAGATTGCTCCGGCGGGGCGAGCGGGACAAGTATAATATAGCAAGATATGGGGTTCAAACGGCCATAGCGGGAAGTGACTCGCCGCGACCTCGGGGGGACGGGAATGGTGCAGAAATTAAATAACAAGAATTGAAACGGCCATTGGGGAAGTGACTCGCCGCGGCCTCGAGAATATGAGCAGAATATAGCAGAATATAAAAGAGAATATAAGAACAGAGATTTAAACGGCCATTGGGGAAGTGACTCGCCGCGGCCTCGATGATATGAGCAGAATATAACAGAATATAGAGAGAATATAAGAACGGAAATTTAAACGGCCATTGGGGAAGTGACTCGCCGCGGCCTCGATAATATGAGCAAAATATAATAGAATATAGAAAGAATATAGGAACGGAAATTTAAACGGCCATTGGGGAAGTGACTCGCCGCGGCCTCGATGATATGAGCAAAATATAACATGATATAAAGAGAATATGAGAACAGAAATTTAAACGGCCATTGGGGAAGTGACTCGCCGCGGCCTCGATGATATGAGCAAAATATAACAGGATATAAAGAGAATATGAGAACAGAAATTTAAACGGCCATTGGGGAAGTGACTCGCCGCGGCCTCGATGAAAAGATGTGATCGCCAGGGGCCGAAAGACCCCAAAATAAGAAAGTGATCGCGCCTACCTCAAGAGCGGGAGATGGCAGGTTGCTTCTTCCTCTCCTTCCGGTCGGCCGACGGAGAGGGCTTTCCTCGGGTACCCTTGCAAAACAACGACAAATAAATGACAAGTGGATTAGAAAGATGGAGGTGTAGTATTCAAATCCTTGCGGTAAAAATAACGAAATGATGGCAAGACACACACCTGGTTGGTGTTATCTTTTAAACCCCTCTCGGACTCGAGTAGGAGGAAAATGAGATGATGGATGCAAGAAGTATAAGAGAAGAGGCGCCCTTGTGAAGGGGGATAGAGGATGCAATATGATGAATGTAAAGAACTATGGAGAAAAAGGGGAAGAAAAGGCTTATTGGATGAGCCGAGGGTGAAATCCGGCGGAGCTCCGGCAGCGTGGGGACGACGGGGAAGCGCGGTGGATGAAGACGGCCTTCCTCTCGCGAGCGTGAACACCCGAGAAGCCGGCAGAACCTCCACCTACAAAAGAACCCACGGGTTAGAAAATGACTCCGTAGCCTCTGGGCTTCGGCAGCCTATCGGATCACTGCTTCGCTCCCCAGAACTGAGGGGGTGGGGCTCTATTTATAGAGCTCCGGAGGGTGGAGGCGTCCAGGACTCTGGACACCTCCATCAGGGCCGAAATAATATTTTATTCTATTTTTATATATTTTTTTGGAATACTTTTGTGGAGGCGTCCAGGGCCCCGGACGCCTCAAACAGGTCCACCGAAAACCGACGACGGCCGCACGCGGTTTGGCACAACGCGTGGTTTTGTGAGCGGCGCCTCGTGATTCAGAAATGGGCGCGTCCAGCTGACCGGACGTCTCTATAATTTGGCTTTTTTCACACACGACAAACCGTCGTTCGGTGGGCGGCGCCCGTGAGGGAATTGATGGAAGCGTCCAGGGGGCTGGACGCCTCCAAAATTATATTATTTTATTATTTTTCTTTTGTCTTTTATACCAGGCTTGGCATTATATATTTTTTTATATGTTTTTATGGAGGCGTCCAGGGGCCTGGACGCCTCCATTAATATATATATTTTTTTATTTATTTTTTTGTTTTTTGTATGCCAACTGGCATTTTATATTTTTTTTATATTTTGTTTTTATGGAGGCGTCCAGGGGCCTGGACGCCTCCATTAATTTATTATTTTTTATTTAATTTTGGGCCCTGAAAAATAAAAATAAAATAAATTAAAAGATTGGGGGCGTCCAGGGGCCTGGACGCCCCCATAAAGACCCACCCGGGTCCTCGGACAACGTGTTGGCGGCTGCCCGACAGATACCCTTCTTGGTTCCAGAACCTCTGATGCGTCTGACTGGTGTTGATGCCGTCCGAATGCCGTGACGAGATGATTCCGGATGCCGAAAAGGGCGGAAGAAGACTCAAGAAAAGGAAGCACTCAAGTGATTCAAAACGCGTAAGCCGTCGCGGGGCGTTGTATAGTAATATGAGACTTTCTCAGGAGACGTCAGGAATGGCGTGTCTACAGCTGCCCCGCCTTGGCGTCTGCTTTGCAAGGGAGCGATACGTAGTGGAATGGTATGGAGTGGGAGCGGACTGATAAGTTGATGCCAAGGTGTGATGAGACACGCTTTTGACGTTACTGTTTGGAATCTTTCCTGGAGTTTCAATGAGGCGACCTTGAAGAAGGTCTTTCAAATATTGACGATTGCTTGGACGGAGATCAAATAAGGGAGGGTGAGATGTGCGCTCAGGCACGAAACAAAAGGAGACCAACTTCTCGGTGTGGAAGTACCTGGGTCATAAACCGGAGGTTTCACCTTTGGGGAGCGGTTACCAGCCAATGTGGAAGTGCTGCGGCCAAGGTGGGTCAAAAAAGGTAAAGGAATATCTGAGGGTCTGTCCAAACAAGGGTCTCCTTTGGAAGAGCAGCGTCGGGGCTGTCTCAAGGAAACTCAGTATTTCATTCGGAGTGGAATATCTCATATTTGTGGGAATTGGAGCACAACGGCTTTCACAATCGAATCACTTGAATGATCTTCCGCAATAAATCAAAGTCCTATATGAATGCATGCTGGGTTCAAAGAAAAATTTAAAACAAACAAAAATAGAAAATAGCCAAGGATAATATTGTCAACTTGTGAAGAATGGGTCAGAATACCGACCCGGTGAGCTGATACTGGGCTGGGGCCCGTTTATCCGCGCACCAACTCACTGAATGGAACCGTCGTCCCCATTCTATCACAAGTTGACGGCCTATCCGTACAACCCAAATTCCTCCGGGATCATCATCATTTTTGTTGAAGGGGAATTCAGATCCCAGATTCGTTCGAGCCGCAAGGTCCTTGACATGTTCTAGTAGCGTAAGTATCATATACTACGATGCATGACAAGGTGGGACCAACCAATGAAAGGTGGGACAGGAGATAGGACAAAGACGTCCGTTAGTAAAACCTGCACAGGCCAGCAAAGGTTAGCAACATCATAAAGTAGCAGAATGATAGCAGAAACGCACCACAGTTCAAAGGAAATCCAGACAAAATCCTGATAGCGACCGCTGATGTGACATGTTCTGTCCTGTAGCGATCTTCCCTTCCTATAAGAACTCCCCTTAGGCTAGTTCATTCAAATGCACCAAGGTGGGTTTTGGAAGCTCAGGAGAGGAAGGAGAGGAGAATCTAGAGATTTCAGCATGGAAGGAGAGTCTTCCCGCGTTATGAAGAAGAGCAGGCCTAGCAGCGAGATCAGGCGACTCTCCGACCTCGAGGGTCATCTGAGTGGGACGATCATGTCGCATATGGTAAGCTGACTCTTTTCAAATTTCTGCACGTGAACCTTCTTCTTACTTCCTTCATTTCTTCTTTTTTTCTCTCCCAGCCATATCCACTCTTCCCAGGCCCGAGGAAGTTTTCCAAACTGCCATGGCTTTCAAAGCTAACTTCCAATATCTCCATTGGCATGAGGGCCATACTCTCGAAGTGGCATTTGCAGGGGCTCCTTATTCATGCCAAACATTACGAGAAGATTCGTATGGACTGGGCGGCTATGGGCGCACTAGTGGAGATCTGGCATCCCCAGACCCACACTTTTATTTTCCCGACCTTCGAGGTGACCATCCTCCTCGAGGAGGTGGAACTTCTGCTTGGTTTGAAGAAATTCAAGAGTGACGGGAAGGTGAAGGCTATGCGGATGCTGACACGGGGGACTTCTGAAAGCGTCCTTGGAAGCTTCATGCCGCCCGACGCAGCCAGAAAGGTCCGTACTCAAAAGGGGATCGATCTCCAAAAGCTTGCGAAGTGGGTCATGGACGCCCTGAGAGGGTCACCAGACGATGACTATTTGGAGGGAATCATGAAGGGGTTCACTATCTGTCTGGCGGGTGCTCTCTTGTTTCCTTATACCGACAACATAGTGGAGGAAGACCAACTGAGTGCTATCTGCGGGATTTGGCGTGGAAAGAGGGTGGGACCCGCTGTCCTCGCCTACCTGTATAGTGGCCTTACTGCCTCGAGCATGGGTAAGCCTCCATTTGGTTGTGCACTTGTCTTGAATTGCTGGCTGGATTTGCATTTCAAATTCGACCACCGCGAGGGAATGCCAACCGCTTCGAAGCTCTTCCAACAAAGCCCGCTTCACCACATAGCCGACGTGTTAGGCTTTGGTGGTACTGTAGTGAACCGCGTTCCGTGGCTGAAGAAACGTGAAGACTGGCGGTCTCACTTCCGCACCGTGACACAAGGCTTCTTTACTTGCGCACCGGCATGTTTGCTTTCGCTAGATCTCCTCATGAGGTCTTCCCCCGAAGTTGATCTTCAACTGATCGGCGCGACCGAGTTCGTCCTTTACAGTGCGCATCGGTGCTGTCTCCAGATTGGCATCCCACGTCATTCGTTCCCGCCACCGACTGGCATTGTTCCTTTGAAGAAAAGGGAGTTGGGCACTGAAGCGGACGCGAAGGAAGCGAAGGCCATTAAAGCTCCCTGGAAGACAAGTGTTGCGGGAAAGGCCTTAGCGCACGTGGTGGAGGAATGCGAGCCGTGGAGGGCTTATGTAACCGAACTGGGGAAGTTAAGGCCTAAAGCGCCTAAGCCCCTGATGTAGTTCACTCTGCTTTTCTGATGGAATAAAATTTGGCATTTGGATGTTTCGGACCCCCGTCCCCTTAATTATTATCTTTTTTTATGGTTTTTCTTTTTCTTTGTGTTTTTTTTATTTTGTTTGGATTATATACATATTCTTATATAAATATATTTTTTTGAAAATTTTTTATTATTGGGGCGTCCAGGCGCCTGGACGCCCCTAATTTTATTTTATTATTTTATTATTTTTTTGACAATTTATTTTTGGGGGCGTCCAGGGTCCTGGACGCCCCTATTTTGATTTTTTTTATTTTTTTATTTATTTTATTTTTGGGGGCGTCCAGGCGCCTGGACGCCCCTATTTTTTTGAATTTTTGAAAAAAATAAAAATTGTGGGGGCGTCCAGGCGCCTGGACGCCCCAATAAAAGGTCATTCTATATATAGGGGGGGCTCCCCCCTGTTCACTTATACTGTTCATTCCGACCGTCCAGCCACTCCAAACGACCCATTCTTAGTCCCAATGGAGCGAGGAGGATCGAGTCAGGGTCCAGAGAAGCGGAAACGACTGGCTCGTCGTGCGAGGAGGTTGAGGGATGATGCCGAGGAGGCCGCAGCAGAGGAGGTTGCTGCGGGGGAGGAGATGGAGGTGCCTCTCCTGGCCGCGGAGGCCGCTGCGGATGCTGGTGACGCGGGAGAGGACGATCACGACCCGGTAAGTACCTCGGAATTCTCACTTTGTGGTTCAATAGGCTAAAACGGGTGTGCGAGAGGCTGTGAGAGAAAGGCGGGTAGTGAGAGAAGGAGGCGTCCAGGGGCCTGGACGCCTCCACGTTTTCTTTTTATTTTTGGTTATATATTTATTTACGAAAAGTAATAGAAATATAATAAAAATAAGGAGGCGTCCTGGCTCTAGGACGCCTCCATTATAATTAATATATTTTTTTGGTTTGACTTTGTTTTTTCTTTTTTCTAAAAAAAAACAAAATAAAGGAAAAGAAGAGGAGGCGTCCAGGGGCCTGGACGCCTCCACAAGAAAATATAAATATTTTTTAAAAAAGTAAAAATAAAAGAATAAGTAGTATATATACAGTGTTATTGTTTATGACTGTTCATGATGCTGATGTGTTCTTTGTTGGTTTTGTGGTTTGCAGGGCGTGATGAAGGGCCGGATCAGCTGGTCCTTGGTGGTGGCAGCATACCGTGGGCTGCCGGATTTCCAGAGGGCGCGTGTGGACGCCATGGGCTTTGGAGCTTTCCTTAGGATCGAGCCCTTCCGGCTCGACCTTCCTCTTATCCAGGCACTGAGGGAGCGGTGGCACGCACCGAGCCGGGCGTTTCTGATGCCCTGGGGGCACATGGTGCCGACGCTGGAGGACGTGGCTCGGATCACCGGGCTACGAGTTGACGGAGAGGCAGTCAGCGGGGTCACCTACCCCGACTACCGAGAGAGTGCCCTGGACCTGCTGTGGTTAGAGACGAGCGTGACTGATAGAGACAGCAGGGTAGTCGGCCGAGTGGAGATCATGGAGGCGCTCGGATTCGTCGACCCGCGTCAGCGGGTTAGCGAGACTGGAGCGGAGTTCTTGGCTCGACTGGAGGGGGATGCTCGTGCAGCTTTCACCCAGGATCCGAGCGAGAGGGAGCTGGTGGATCTAGACCTTCGGAGGTTTCTTTTCTTCTTCCTGGGCCGCCTTCTGCTGGGGACGAAGGGGGATGGCATCCACTGCCGTTTCCTCGGGATCTTGGCGGATCTGGACAGAGTGGGACACTATGCGTGGGGGGCGGCTCTGCTTGCCCATTTGATTGCTGATCTCTCCCAGACTTCGGAGAAGGAGACGACAGTCAGCGGCTTCGCACCTTTCCTCCAGGTAAACATTTTATTTATGCATTCCCACAGTTAAATATGCAATTATTGTACTAATGATGTATGATGGATGCAGGTGTGGAGCTATTACTATTTCCCGATGGGGAGGGCTAGGCATGGGAACAGGAGGGCCGTGCCTCTGGCGCGGCGGTGGAGGCCGGTCGTGGTTGCAGCACCCCACGGCTATCAGCTGGCGTCGCTTCGTCGGGAGCTGAGCGAGTATCCCGAGGCCATGGTAAGATGCGTATGATTTTTTTGTGTTTATGCATGAGACTGAATGGTAACTAGCATAATGTATGTATGGTGATGCAGGTGGTGTGGAGGCCCTACCTGGGCATGGGCGATGCTGGCCAGCCCTGGGTTGTAGCGGGTCTTCCTCGCTTCAGGCGGGACGTGTGGGTCCATTGCCTGAACGAGATTGAGCCGCTGCGGCTTAGACTGGTCATGAGGACGTTGGGGCTGGCCCAGGAGTGGGTTGACGTAGATGCGCCGGCCCGCATTGGGCGGAAGACCAAGGGGAAGGCGAAGATTGTGGACTGGCGTACGCGCTTCCCAGCACAGTACCAGGACTGGCAGCAGGGCGGGGTCCCAGTGGTGTCCCACGTACAGGACAGCACAGACTACATGAGACGGTACCGAGCTACGTACGGGGACCGCCTCTCCTTGGGTGGTATGGCAGGGGTAAGTGAAATGAAATTGCTCCACCTTTCTATATGTATATGCATGGGACACTAACTTATGTGTAATGCAGGATGCTCGTGATACCATGATCGCCGACCTGCGGGCCCAGTTGGCGGACGCCAGGCGACAGTTGGTGGCCATCCGACAGGAGTTGGAGATCCTGGTGAGTTTATGCAATGCATTTTTTTGTGACCTGGATTTTTGATGCTTAGCCTTTGACTGACGTTTGCCCCGTGTTTCAGCGGGCCCACCAGACAGCGACAGCCGGGATGGCTGGCGGAGCGGGTTCCAGTTCGCGGGGCCCTCCTCCGGAGGTTTCTGCCCTCCAGGAGCAGCTGGCGTATGCGGTGGCTCGGGCTGAGGAGGCCGAGCGTGACCGCGAGGCTCGAGTGAGTGCTTGCTTGGCCCTGACTCTCCTTCTGGTTGCTTTCCTTCTATCACTGTTCTCTTATGGTGCCATGCGTGCTTTGACAGGTGGCCGAGATTCGGGAGGCCCTGGCCCGTGCTGTTCGTGCTGAGCAGGAGCGCGACGCTTGGGTGGCGGAGCGTGACGCCCGGATTGCGGAGCTGGAGGAGGAGCGTCGACGGGAGGCTGAGGAGCTCCCTCGTGACGTGCTGGATCTGCGGATCGCCCTCGAGCTGTCGAAGAGGGAGGCGATGAGAGAGAGAGAGGAGAGGGAGAGAGAGAGGGAGGAGCGACAGCGGGATCAGACCGAGAGGAGGGCTCTGGAAGCCCAGCTGCTGGAGCTCCGATTGAGTCTCGGCACGGCGGAGGGGAGGCTTCGGGAGAGTGAGGAGCGGTACCAGAGGGCGAAGGAACGCGGGGCGCGACTTCGTCAGTCTGGTTCTTTTTCCATGGGCAGCTATCTGGTCTCTTCGGCCGAGGAGCGTCGTCGCGCCTTCGAGGCTGGAGTGCCACCGCAGGGCGAGGCGAGCACGGCTTCTCAGGGTTCGCAGAGGCCCCCTAGGGATCCCCGGCGGAGGAGGGAGGAGAGAGATGACCAGGAGGGTGATGGTGAGAGTTAGAGAGTTGTTTGTACACATCACCTTTCTCGCTGTATGATGTACTTTCGGCTATTATATGAAATGAAAATGGCTTTCTTGTGTTGTGTGTACTTTTCTCTCTCTCTCATACTTTCTTCTTTGCACTGAGTTATCCTTTGAGGCATGCTTCGCGAGACCTTGCCCTGAACAGCGGGGAACTACGCTTTGCACGGGGGGATTTTGTTCCCTTTTCTCCCTTTTGGGCGCGTCCAGGCGCGAGGACGCGTCTTAATCCTTGATTTCAAATTTAAAGCGACGGGTGGTCCTTCTTCTCCCGTGCCTTACCCGCAAACGAGCCCGCCTTCTGCCGAAACTCGCTTGCCCCCCTTTCCGTCTTCCTCTTCTTTTGATCGATGGAGTTCGGTGGGCCCGACCATGGTGAAGGTGGAGAGGGACGAGGAACTCCTCGCCCAAGGAGGGACGCGCCCGAGCACGGAACGGCGTCCATGGAGGAGGAAGGGCCGCTCCGGGCCCCCGAGGGACCCGAGGGGCCCGATGGCGTGGGAGGAGGTGAACACGGTCCGGTAGGTCCTCCGATCTCTTCCTCTTTTAATTCATTTTGGGTTTTGAAGCGAGCCGGGCGAGGAGGAAAGGGTTCGGCGAGTGTTGCACTCAAATGATGGACGCGTCCTAGACAGGGGACGCGTTCCTTTTGACTGATATGGGACCCCTTTCTTGGTGCAGGACATGGCAAGGACCCTGGGCCTGGCCGATGAGTGGGCGAGTGCGGACGAGCCGAGCCGCGTCAGGAGGGAGAGTCGCGGCAAGGCGAGGCTCGAGGACTGGCCCGTACGTCTCCCTGGACAGCAAGGGGGTGTACTGGTGCAGGACAGTGCCGACTTCCTGCGGCGGCAGAGAGAGAGTTACGCGGGGCTTCCCCAAGCTGGGGACACGCGTGGCATCGGCGGCTCGCGCGCCCAGCTGTCAGAGACTAGGCGGCAACTGGCCGTCGCTCAACATGAGCTGTCGCTCCTGGTAAGTTACGTGCCGCACTTTTAACTTCAGATTTTGGAGTTTCACTGACGGCCGTTGTTTATTTTGTTCCAGCGTGCCCAGCAGACAGTGACGGCGGGGATGATTGGTGGCACATCTTCCAGTTCCTCGGCCCCTTTTCTCGAGATTGCCTCCCTCCGGGAGCAACTTGCCGGTGCGGTGGCCCGCGCGACTCGGGCGGAAGAGGAGCGTGATGCCTGGGTGGCGACTGTAGCGGAGCTGCGGCATCGCGGTGAGGAGAGACCTTCTCCAGACATCCTGGAGTTAAGGGTTCTTCTGCAGATGATGAGGAGAGAGGTAGAGAGAGAGAAAGCCGAGAGAAGGTCCGAGCGACAGCGGGATCTGACCGAGAGGAGGGCCTTGGAGGCCCAAGTGAGGGAGCTCCAGCTGGGCCTTCAGGCCGTCGTGCAGAGGCTAGGAGGGATGGAGACGCGCTACGAGAGAGCGCGAGAGTTCGGGGAGCGACTCCGGCAGTCTGGTCGCTTTGCCGCCAGTGGCTTCCTTGCCACGCCAGGGGAGGAGCAGCGAGTCACTGCTGCGGAGCAGGCGCCAAGAGGCGAGGCAGGTGCTACTGCACGGGGATCCCGGAGGCTTCTGAGGGACCCTCACCTCGGGGGAGAGGAGGAGAGTGCCCAGAGAGACGAGTGATGGTGAGGATTGGCGGGCTAGTGGACCCGCCACCTCTTTATGCTTATGATGTTTTTGACAGCTTATGTAGAATTATGAATGGAGTGATTTGATTTTCTGATGCTTGTTCGTCCTCTTGTGCGTTCCTTCTTCCCTACACTTCTTCTCCTTTGCACTGTTCCCATGTGACGGATCTGTCGAGACTCCGCCTCGAGCGGAGAATCACGTCTTGTTGTGACCATTTTCCACGGGAATCTGCCGTCGAAGTCAATACTGACGGCCCTAGTTCCTTTTCCCGGATGTTGTGCCAAATTTTGCGGGCGTCCTCCAAAACATGATAGGGTATCCCTAGACAACATAGGGGCTATTCGTCCTATTCTTCGTCCAGTCAATCACCCTGTGCGAGCGGTGAAGCGACACATGGGGCCGCTTGGCCGGTGTCTTATTGCGAGGGCTATCATCGACAGGTGATGGAGGCAATCTTGGCCCGCACTCCTTCCATTTCTATAAATTCTTGTCCCTTTTATCTTCCCAGGTATATCGAGGAATAACTCGAGGAGCACAAGTTCTTACGGGAGAGGAGGAGTTCAAGATTCTGAGAGTTGGATGGAGGGCGAATCTTCCCATTCCTCGAAGAGAAGCAGGTCCAGTGGTAGTAGTTCCAGGAGGCTTTCAGACTTTGAAGGGCACTTCAGCGAAAGGGCCCAATCACAACTCGTAAGCCAGTTTTCTTGCCCTTTTCTCATTTTTTCTTCCTTTCTTCTGACCAAACCTCACCCCCATTCCTTGTATGTGTAGGTTGTGATGAAATCACAAATCTTATGGGAGTTGGTAGTAGCAGCGTACAGGGGCCTCCCAGATTTTCAGAAGGCGAGGCTAGACGTGATGGGATTTGGTACCTTCCTTCGGATCGAGCCGATCCAGCTTGACCTAGTCCTGATCCAAGCCTTGTGTGAGAGATGGGACCCAGTGAGCCGGGCATTCCTGATGCCCTGGGGGCACATGGTGCCCAGCTTGGAGGATGTGGTCCGGATCACAAGCCTGAAGGTAGAAGGCGAGGCAGTGACCGGAGTCACTTACGCGGACTACAGAGAAGGTGCCCAGAAGTTACTGGGTTTGGACCTAGATGGTCGGAAGAACAGGTCGGTAGCTAGGGCGTCCCTCATGGATGCATTAGGGCTCACCGACACTCGTCGGCGGGACGACGAATCCTCAGAAGAGTTCATGGAAAGGATGGAAATAGGATGCCGTGCCGTGTACTGCACAGATTTCGGCAACTGGGAAAGATGTAACATAGATTTGAGGAGATTTCTCCTCTTCCTTTTGGGGAGATTGGTACTGAGCTCGAAAGGGGATGGTATCCAATGTTGCTTCCTGGAGCTGCTGTCAGACCTTGAAAGAGTAGGGTATTATGCCTGGGGAGCCGCCATGCTGGCACACTTGTTTGCAGGCCTATTCCAAGAAACGGATCGTGAGATGACTGTGAGTGGTTTCACACCATTCATCCAGGTATTTTTTTTGGTTTTGCTTGTTTTGTATTTTTTTTTATTGTTTTCGCAAGGTGCTGATGACCTGCGCCGAGCAGTTATGGAGCTATTATTACCTCCCTATGGGGAGAGCTCGACATTGGCGACCCGTGATGGTGCCGCTAGCCAGGCGGTGGGAACCCGTCATGAGTGCGGCACCCCTAACCTACCAACTGATGGTGTTAAGGTAGCTTCTCTGCTGAACAGTGGCTGAGAGATGGTGAGGAGCGCTACCGAAAAGCACGAGAGCGTGGCTTTCGTGTTGGTAGCTTCTCTGCTGCTTCCGCGGATCAACGCCGGGATGTGGGAATAGGAAGAGGAGTACAGAGCGGCAGGAGTACCGCTTTTCGTAGTTGGGTAGCACCTTTGAGAGTGTTTTGCCCGGAGAGTAGTGGGACGAGTAATGCAGAGAGAGAGGGCGGAACTTGATGTAAATTTTTTTGTTTTTTTTTGGAATAAAACACAAGGTTTGGTTTGTTTGTTTTTCACCTTTGCTTCAGTTACCTGAATCCCTGCACATATCACTGAAACAAACAAATCAGAATTTCTGTTCTGACTTGGCCCCTTGCTCAATAAGCAAATGGTCACTGTGACTGTCCTTGATAACTGGTCAAGGGGCCAAGCCTTTATTTAACGAAGGCAAGGGAAGGATGCGGTGATGATAAATGCGACAGGCAAGCACACGAATGCAAGCGATATTAAAAAGTGAGATGCTGCACGCAAATGTAATCATGTAAAATTGATTTGTTTTCTTTTTTTTTATATTTGATATTTTTTTTGTTTCATCATAAAAAGATTTTTTTTGTTTGCAAATATGTACATTTCTCTTTTCCATTTTTTTGTGCTTTTATCATTTCAATTTTTTTTATTGCTAACGCCCGGCAAGCACCCAAATGGCACCTAACCTACGTGAGACAGGGGTTTCTTACTAACCTCCCAGGTATCTTAAGTGCACATCTAGGTTGATTTGGGCCTCTAGACCCCTCGAATGACGATCCCGCCGGCTAAGACTTACCCTGATGACAATACCGTCATGCCATGCTTAGGCTCCCAGTTGCTTCCGACCACAGGGATTCACCCAAAAGGTGTTTGAGGTAGATGATTTGCCCGACCCGGGTCTGTTTCCTCACAACTCTAGATGGTATAAGATGGAACACCCTGGAACCCTAACGACCAACCGCGCGACGCTGACCCGGAATCAGACGCCGTCGCACCCATAGGTGACGCGCTTGCATTGGCCTAAGCCCGAGGTTAAACAAGAAGACATCAAGGTGGTAAACAGGGGTCTTGACCAGTCAGAAACACAGAGACTCCTTCGCAGCGATAGCTTTTGCTTTTCAAAGTAGGCAACCAAAATGTATATATTAAAATAAGGTCGCAGACCCTGGGCAGTTTTCACCTTTCAGAAACTCCATCGAACCTTCATCTTTAGAGGGAGAAGGAAGAGCGTAGGGGATAAACCTCCTGAGAGGACCGGCAAAGCCGTTAACCCGGCGAGCGAATAAGGGCCCATTAACTCTTTCCTTTCGGACAACTTCGGACCAAATCTCGAGCATTTACATTCCATGGCCCCCCTTTGTGGATTCAGACTTTTGCTTTGAGGGGTTCCGTTTGTCGTACCAGGCACGGTCACGACCAGGCTTTTCTCTTGATTTTGATTTTGTATTTCTTTTTGTGAGGGAGATATAGTCGTTTGACGTTTGTGGGCTCCCTTTTCGTATGCCTGCGGGGACACTGCCCTCTTCTCGTGCACTGATCGATGCTCGAGGAAATGGATCCTACTCTTGCCCTGGGAGTTTGAGTTTCGGTTTCTCATGCTCAGCGTTTTAAGGGCGCCGACTGTCTCATTTGGTCGAAGAGAAAAGAATAAAGATTACAGCTTCCGGAGATCTTCTAGGTGTGGCCCTACCATAGGTGATGCTACCAACTTTTTTGAATAAAATACATAAGTGAACACATGTTAGCTTCCTTCGAGCGAGCATAGGCCGACGTGGCCGGACAGGGATCTCCACGGTTCTGGCAAACCAAGACCCGGTGCCTACCAAGCCTTAATGGGCCCTATCCTAACATGAAGGTTAGATGCAGAGACTTAACTATATGGTGACTGCCGGGCATCGGCATTTTGAATTTTCCATATTTTTAGTGGTTTTCAATATTTCTTTATTTTTTGATGTTTTTATCTTTTCATCATTTTTTTTGTTTGTGCTAAGGGTAGTATTTCTTAAGATAAAGCCCATTCCAAGGGTGGGATAACTCGGTCCCTTCGGCGTTGATTAGCTTGTAGGCGTTGCCAGGGTATACGGCTTGAATTACAAATGGTCCTTCCCAATTGGATTGGAGCTTAGAACGCGGCCCTCCAGGTTTGACAAAAATTCTTTTTACGACCATCTCACCGACTTTGAATTTTCTCTCAACGACTTTCTTTTGGTAAAAGCGAGCGAGTCTATTTTGATACACACGCGCGTGTTCGGCGGCGGCCAGCCGCTTCTCATCCAAGAGTTCCAACTGGGCGAGGAGTGAATTACGACGATCGTCGAGGGGAAATTCCTCATCCAATTGTACCCTGAGAGAAGGGATCAGAGTCTCGTACGGGACTACCGCTTCCATACCATAAGTGAGGGCAAATGGAGTCTGCCCGGTGGGGGTACGGATTGAGGTGCGATAGGCCCATAGGGCTTCGATAAGCTTTTCTGGCCAGTCTGAAAACTTACTAGACTCGCAGGTTTTTTTGATGATTTTGAGCAATGTTTTATTGGTGGCCTCCGCTTGACCGTTACCTTGTGGGTAATAAGGCGATGAATGATGCAACGCAATTGCGTACCTTTTGCAGAGGTCCTGTAGGTCCTGAGAAATGAATTGTGGCCCATTGTCGGTGACGATCGTGCTTGGGACGCCGAATCTGGCGAGAATGTTCTTCATGATGAACTTGCAGACTGTTGACGCCTTGATCTCCGCGTAAGCTTCGGCTTCGGCCCATTTGGTGAAGTATTCCGTCGCAGTAAGGATGAAAGATTTCTGCTTGGTGAGGGAATTGGGATCACCTAAGGGACCAATGATGTCGAATGCCCACATGGAGAAAGGCCATGGGGAGGATATTGGATGAAGTGAGGAAGATGGTGAATGGATTTTATCGGCGTGAAGTTGACACTTGACACACCTACGGACATAGACAGCACAATCCTCTTCCATAGTGGGCCAATAAAAGCCTTGACGAATGATCTTCTTAGCGAGCATCTGACTATTCACGTGGCCACCGCACACACCCGAGTGCGTCTCTTCTACACATTTCCAAACCTCATCGTCATCAAGACATCTTAACAGAATACCACTAAGGCTCCTTCTATAGAGTAGACCTCCAATCAATGTGTATTTCTGAGCCACCCTTCTTATGGCTTTCTTGTCCTCTGTGGTGGCCCCTTCAGGATAAGACTGATTTTGGCAATATTTGACAATTTCATAGAACCATGGTTTCTCTTCATCAGCCAGTTCTTCTTCGGCCTCTGCCAACATGAGCTCCCTCTTCTCAAGGATATCTTCCTGCAGGATCTTCCTTGCTATCCTGTCTTTGATGTTTACGTAGGAAGCATCATCGACTGCAGGGGCGTGAAGTTTGTAGATGGAAATGGACTTAAACCATCTTCCTAGAGGGAACCTTATGGATGATGCCAATGAGGCGAGGGCATCGGCGAGAATATTCTGATGACGAGGGATATGAACAAAGATCAGTTTTGTGAACAGTTTAGCAAAGGCAGCAGTGAGTTCTTGGTATGGCTTGAGTTTGGGATCGCGAGTGCGATACTTAGTGAGTACCTGGCGAAGGATGAGTTGACTATCACCTACGACTCGCAACTCAGTGATACGAAAAGAATGAGCGAGTCTAGGCCAGCTAGAAGAGCTTCATATTCGGCTATATTGTTGGTGACTGGAAATTTGAGCTGGTATGCCAATGGGAATGTGAGGCCTTCCGGCGACAGGAGGGCGATGCCGATTCCTCTCCCTTGAGAATTCAGAGCTCCATCAAAATATAGTGTCCACATTGGCTCATCTGATTGGTTGATGGACATTAGTTCCTCATCTGGAAACTCTGATTGGACGGGATCGAACTTGGGAAGAGGATGGTGAGCGAGATGCTCGGCTATGGCATAACCTTTAATCGCCTTTTGCTGGATGTAGGTGATGTCGAACTGAGAGAGAAAACTTTGCCAGCGTGCTAGCCTATCCGTAAGGACGGCTTTCTCCAGAAGGAATTTGATAGGATTCATTCGAGCAATCAAGTGGACTTCGTGAGCCAAGAAGTAGTGCTTCAATTTCTGCACTACCCAAACGAGGGCAGCACAGGTTTTCTCCATGCCGGTGTACTTCTGCTCACAGGGATTGAGAAGTTTGGACAAGTAATAGGTTGCCCGTTCCTTGCCTTATTCATCAGCTTGTGCGAGGACGGCTCCCACGGAGTCATCCAAGACTGAGATGTAAAGGATCAGAGGTTTTTCTGGTTTAGGTGGAATGAGAACGGGTGGACTAGCCAGATATTCCTTCAACCCTTCAAAAGCTTTCTGACATTTAGAATTCCAGTGGAATTCTACCCCTGGCTTGGTCAACTCGTAGAGAGGTCTACACCTTTGTGAATGTTGAGACACAAACCGACGAATAAACTGCAGCCTGCCGATTAAACCTCGGACTTCCCTCAAATTCTTGGGAGGCGGCATATCCCTGATAGCCTTGGCTTTGTCGGGATCTATCTCGATCCCTCTTTTACTCACAATGAACCCCAGCAATTTACCTGACGACACACCAAACACACACTTTTTCGGGTTCATTTTCAATTGGAATTCTCTTGACCTTTGCAAGACCTTAGCCAAAACTTCTGGATGTTCCATCCTGGTCCTTGATTTAACCAATAAGTCATCCACATACACTTCCAGATATATGTGCATCATGTCATGAAATATGGCCATCATCGCTCTTTGGTAAGTAGCTCCAGCATTCTTTAACCCAAACGGCATGACCACGTAACAATATGTTCCCCAAGGGGTAGTGAATGACGTCTTTTCCTGATCCTCTTCTGCCAAACGAATTTGATTGTATCCTGAAAATCCATCCATGAAAGAGAGGGTTTCAAAACCTGCCGTGTTATCAATCAACACATCAATGTGAGGTAAGGGAAAATCATCCTTTGGACACGCGCGGTTAAGGTCCCGGAAGTCGATGCAAATCCTGACTTTCCCATCTTTCTTCATGACCGGGACAATGTTCGCCACCCATTGAGGATAAAGAACGACTCTAATGAACCTGGCTTTGTGGAGCTTATCGACCTCTTCTTTCATTTTCAAAGCCATCTGAGGGTGGAAACGCCTTAACCTTTGTTTTACCGAGATGGACCCTGGTTTTAGGGTTAAACGGTGTTCGACCAAGGTTGAATCCAAACCCGGCATATCCTCATAGCTCCATGCAAACGTGTCCTTATATTCCTTGAGGACCTCAATTAATGCCTCTTCTTCAGAGGGTGGTAGGTTGTCACTTATGAGGATGATCCTAGGGTCTTCCTCAGTCCCCAAGTTGACTTCTTTGGTGGATTCTTCTACGGCGGTTGACGGCTCGTCGAATCTCCTCATTCCGCTAGCGTATGCGCCCGCCGCATCCTCATATTCTTCACCCTCATCTTCAGTGGGGCATTCTTCATTCGTGATCTCGTAGACTCCATACCCTTCATCAGATGCACAGTCGCCCTCGCATTCTATTTCGGGTAGCTGGATGGGATTTTCTAACAACTGGGGGATGGCAAGAAGGGCCTGACACCTGGCGGCCAAATCCAGAAGGAATCGACGAGGGATCTGCCTACCCTTGGATTTCTTCCTAGGTACTACCCTTGGCATATCATTCCTAGATTGACTGACAATATTTACAGATGAAGAGGAAGATGAGGAGGATGGTGTAGAATGTACAGGAGAAGACCCCTCAGAGGAGGGGTAGAAAAGGTCGCTCATCGGACCTTGGACGGGTGGTCCGCAAGGCGGTACGCACCCGTGGGAGATGTAGGAGGTTTCCTCAACGAAGATGTGTTGTTGGAGAGTTTGAAAATTGACGTTTTTTTTTCGTTTTCATTTTTAATGACAAAGCAGTGAAAAGAGATTGGAGGAGAGAGGAAAGTGGTTATGGCTAGAGGATTGTGGGGCTCGTAGAGCAAATCATGGTTGAAGACCTGGCGTGGGTTGAAAAGCCCGCGTAGGTATGTAAGCAAAGAAGGGGACCTGGGAAGATCATCAGACAATTGTCTGGCCCAGGAAGAAGATATCAGCAAAGGCTGAGACGAGTGTATGGAGAGGATGGCGGCTAATGAGCCGTTGACGGCAATGTTGAGGACGGATGAAGATCCGTCGATGACAGAGTCCTTCTGGCGAGGACGAGGATAGTTTGGAACCTTGGCAAGAGTGGTAATATTCTCTGGTATTTCGGAGATCAATGGTGGTCCTTCAAGCTGTGGAGATGAGAACATCCTTTCCAGTGCAACGGAAATGTCCCATATGTCGAACCATTTGTCCCACTCGCATTCCGGATCTTTGATCTTGCCTCTTTTGGTGATCCTCGGACATTTTTCAGCCAAATATACAGCATGTGATCCTCCATATGCTTCTCGTGGGTGATCTCCCATCTGAACAACGGGCCCTCTGTTGAAGTGGTTTGATAGAGTCCACGTGAGGGGCTTCCAATCTGCCTTGAACGGTCCTTTGAAGCCTAGGCCAAACCTACGGTTCGGCCTAATTTCTTTTGGCGGCTTGAGCATACCCTGTAACTGTGCGCCTAGACCTTTTCCCTGTTGATAGCCGATGTTCCTCATAATCTCCCAACCTTTGGAGTGAAAAGGGAGACAGGATGTTGCGGTTGCCCTGACCGGCTCCTTTGGTGCTAGTGGAACATGAGATGGATCACGTACGTCCAGCAGTGACAATATGGGCCGATGAGACGGCCAAACAGAAGGCAGAGAGGTGTTGATAGCGTCCACTGTGTGAAGGACAGGTGTACTGACCACTTTAATAATTCTCCCATTGTAAGGAAACTTCAGGCACTGATGGTTGGTGGATGGCACAGCGTCCATGGCTTCGATGTAAGGGCGACCCAGTATAGCCTTAAATGTGGGGTCCATGTCGAGGACATGGAATTCCGTGGAGATTGCCATGGGGCCTAGTTCTGCCTTCAGAATAATCATCCCCTGCGGCGGCCTTTTGCTATTGTCATAAGCCGTGACCGTGATCGAGGAAGGTCTTATTTGTTCCTCGTTGACCCCACACAACTGAAGAGTGCTCATGGAGATCACATTTATGGATGCACCCGTGTCCACAAGACACGGGTTTATGGATACCCCATTAATTTTTATTGAAATGCACAATGCATATTTCCGAGATTCCTTGGGAGCGAGCTCGTAGTTGTGAAACATGATGACTGGTTGTGTGTCTGTTGGGGTTAGGACGGTCGAAATCTTCTCCACGGGGAGGTCTTCATTAACCATGACCTTTTGAAGATATTCCATCAAGGCCGCCTGGTGTGATGTGGATCTTTGAAGTAGCTCTAGGATGGAGATCCGGGCAGGCATCTTGTCCAAGTGTTTCAGTAGGTCATACTGTGTTCCAGGGATAGCTCTTTCTGGTTGTTCTGCATCATCCTTCTCTGGCTGAGATTGCTCGGGATTCTGACTGTTGTGGGGGAAAACCCTGTGGAAAATCCTTCCACTCCGGAGCACCATTGCCTGCGGCTTTTGTACCTCTGTGGGGGTAGCAGTGGGTTTTAACAGGGGTTTGAGGGGTAGTAGTGGAGGAATGGTTGATGAAGCAGGGGTGATGACGGGAGCAGGGATTCTGATGAGGGGTTTGTTAGGTGGAGGCATGGCGGAGGTAGAGGGGATATCGCGCGGATTATGAAGGATAAGGGGTTTGGAAGGTGGAGGTGGAGGTAAGGTTTGAAACGGGTAAAGGTTTTGAGGTGGATGGTGGGTGATGAGTGGTTTTGAAGGCATTAGTGGTGATGTGGTGGAGAAAGACGGGGTTATGTATGGTGGACGGATGATAAGGGGTTTAGAAGGCGTAGTAGAAAGTGTCGGTTGATAGGAGGTCGGGGTGCGGATGAGAGGTCGTAATGGTAGTGGAAATGGTGAAGGCGATATCGATGCGGGTTGATGAGAGAGAGGTGCTACCCGGGCAAGGTGAGGGGGTTGCATGACGATAGGGTTGGAGGTATAAAGAATGGAGGTACTTTCCTGATGCCACACCTGCTCTCTCCCGACTTCCGGGAAGGAGGAGATGGGGTTAACCTGATGATTGGGCTGTTGGTGCTCCGGTAGTGGATTCTGGATTATGCCCATGTCGGGCTGTTGTTGTGGGGCCTGCTGAGGCTGCTGTTGTTGTTGTGGTTGCTGCTGCTGCTGCTGTTGTAACTGCTGCTGTGGCCTCTGAGGAGGTCTCCTAGCCTTGAGAGCCGCGACGTACCGTCTCATCTCATCCCAATCTATTTGATGTTCATCATTCATATCATGGATGTAATCTTTGAAATGGAAGCATTAATCCACTGTGTGTCCCGGCTGCCTGTGGTAGACGCAGTATTTGGAGGTATCAACATTTGGGGGCCAGGCGGGCCTTTCTCTGGGTAGGGCGAGTTGGTTTGATGCCATGAGGGCATTAAAAATATCTGCTAAGGTTTCTGGCAATGGTGGATAGTAGGCTCTCTTAGGACCGAGCGGCCTCCTTTGTTGCTGTTGGGGACCATAGTTCCCCGGGGGTGGAACTTGGTTGTACTGAAGCGGTGGTTGTTGTTGTTGAGGTTGTGGTTGTTGTTGCTGGGGTTGGCGTAATGGAGGCATATTATCCTGGGGTGGATTATTTTGGGGTGGAGGACGGAGAGGGAAAGGACCTGATTGAAGGGGTAGTCGGGGCATTTGTTGAGGCCTTGGGTTGACTGCATAGTTGGCATTGTTGACCGCACTGACTTGCTCATTTGTCACGACCCCTTCTGTGGCTCCGCCCGGGACACCAGCGCCTGTCTTTCTGACCACTTTGGGCTTCGGCGACTCAAACATGTTCATGATGGGGGAGTCTTTTAGCTGGGTTTGGATGTATCGGGCCCTTTCATAGAGTTCCTCCATTGTAGTAAGTTTATTCATGGCGAGGACGTGTCTGAACTGCGGGGTTGCATTAGACACAATCATCTTCACTTGTTCGGGCTCGGAGAGGGTATCCCTTATTCTTTCCGCCAGAGACCTCCATCTATCAGCATATCGGACAAAATCCTCGTCGGGTCTCATCTTTTCGGCCACTAGGTCGGTAATGGAGAGTGAGGGACCGACCCTATCCCTATATTTCTGCAAGAACCTTCTCTGCACTATTTCAAAATTCTCGGCCTCGCGGGGCTCCAGAGAATAGAACCACTCAAGCGCGGGACCATCCAATGATCTCCGAAAGAGGTATGCCAGGGACCTCTGATCGTTTTGCCAATAGGAGGACTCATACATGAAGTCCTTGAGGTGAATGAAGGGGTTGCCGGTACCATTGTATCTGCGGTACGTGGGCATTTCGGAGGGAGGGAGATGAATGACGGGGAGGATTGGCAAAGCAACCTCCGGGGTGGCTTTCACGTCCACCATTCTTCTCAGATTTTGAAACTGCTCGTCCATGCGATTGAACCTATTGAGGAGCGATTGGGCGAGCTCCTCTGGGGGTGAAGGTGGCACTTGCCATTGGGGGAGAAACTGTCTCCCGGAGACTTGAGGGGGAAACCCGGAATGAGATGGAACTGTCGGACCACCGACAGTTGGCCCTGGCTGAAACGGTGTGTGAGGAACACCGGGAGTTTGAGATTGTGACGGGAATTGGAATGAGGGAGGTTGTTGGCTCGCTTGTCCTTGAAGCGAGGGAGACTGGATGGCTTGCGCCAATGAAGGAGATGGAATGGCCTGCACGGACTCGTGGAGAGGTGCGATAGCCGGAGTTGACTCCTGGGGCGTGGGGGAAACAGATTTCCCCTTTAGAATGGCCTGGAAGGCCCGGAGCTGTTCAGAGGTAAGCTCCGTGTTGGCGAGGACGCCCAGTAAGGAAGTGATATCCTGTGGCGGGGACGTGTCCCCGACAATAACCTGCACCTCATGCGAGGGGTCATGAGAAGGACCCGAGTCCATAGCATAGACTCGCGGGTCGGCTGTCAAACCACGGCTAGGGTGGTTCTCCTCGGAAGACTCGTGAGACATGCTCACAGTTCTCCCAGAACGTAAAAACATACACTAGCAAGTAGGTAGCAGAGATTATCAAACAAGTGGATGCCTTTACGCCCTTTTTTTTGTTTTGATTTTGATGATTTTTTTTGTGTGTTTTTAGCGAGATCCGAAGTTCACACAAGATAAGGACCCTAGTTTATTTTTGTTTCACCGCCGTGTCAGCTAGGGTCTCTCGTCTCACCACGAATGAAATGACTAACTTCGGGGAACTTCAATGGTACAACCAGCCCAGTGAACGAAGAGGAGATTCTTCGATGTCGGGGACTTACGGAGGTCCCAGTGTAGGAGATTCTAGTCCGTTGAGAGGAATTCCCAAACGGAGAGTCCTTCCTTCACCGGGAAAGGGTGATCCTCAAAAAAAATGAAAAAAAGGATAGAAAAGAGGAATGGATGTATGCAATGGAATGCTGACAGATATATGGAGTGAGAAAACAACAGAAATAACAAACATGTAATAAACAAAGAACCAATCAGAACTGACGGTGCTACCGTGAGCACAACGGGGGCGCGCGTGGGCGCCAAGGTGGAGAGGCACGGGTGGTGCCGAACTTGCAAGGGTAGCCGGGAGGAAGCAGTAGGTGTCCCACCGTGATCGCCAATCTGTGAGCGACGTCACGCGGTTCGGAGTTCGATGGTGCGGGGAAGAGGATGCGGAGAGCGCGCGGGCTCCTCTTTTTTGTTTGTTTTATTGTTTTGCTGCAACACAGAAAATGATAGAGAAGAGAGAAGGGGCCACCACGGGAGATTGCTCCAGTGGGGCGAGCGGGACAAGTATAATATGGCAAGATATGGGGTTCAAACGGCCATAGCGGGAAGTGACTCGCCGCGGCCTCGGGGGGACGGGAACGGTGCAGAAATTAAATAACAAGAATTGAAACGGCCATTGGGGAAGTGACTCGCCGCGGCCTCGAGAATATGAGCAGAATATAGCAGAATATAAAAGAGAATATAAGAACAGAGATTTAAACGGCCATTGGGGAAGTGACTCGCCGCGGCCTCGATGATATGAGCAGAATATAACAGATTATAGAGAGAATATAAGAACGGAAATTTAAACGGCCATTGGGGAAGTGACTCGCCGCGGCCTCGATGATATGAGCAAAATATAATATAATATAGAAAGAATATAGGAACGAAAATTTAAACGGCCATTGGGGAAGTGACTCGCCGCGGCCTCGATGATATAAGCAGAATTTAACAAAATATAAAGAGAATATAGGAAACAGAAATTTAAACGGCCATTGGGGAAGTGACTCGCCGCGGCCTCGATGAAAAGATGTGATCGCCAGGGGCCGAAAGACCCCAAAATAAGAAAGTGATCGCGCCTACCTCAAGAGCGGGACATGGCGGGTTGCTTCTTCCTCTCCTTCCGGCCGGCCGACGGAGAGGGCTTTCCTCGGGTACCCTTGCAAAACAACGACAAATAAATGACAAGTGGATTAGAAAGATGGAGGTGTAGTATTCAAATCATCGCGGTAAAAATAACGAAATGATGGCAAGACACACACCTGGTTGGTGTTATCTTTTAAACCCCTCTCGGACTCGAGTAGGAGGAAAATGAGATGATGGATGCAAGAAGTATAAGAGAAGAGGCGCCCTTGTGAAGGGGGATAGAGGATGCAATATGATGAATGTAAAGAACTATGGAGAAAAAGGGGAAGAAAAGGCTTATTGGATGAGCCGAGGGTGAAATCCGGCGGAGCTCCGGCAGCGTGGGGACGACGGGGAAGCGCGGTGGATGAAGACGACCTTCCTCTCGCGAGCGTAGGCACCCGAGAAGCCGGCAGAACCTCCACCTACAAAAGACCCCACGGGTTAGAAAAATGACTCCGTAGCCTCTGGGCTCCGGCAGCCTATCGGATCACTGCTTAGCTCCCTTAGAACTGAGGGGGTGGGCCTCTATTTATAGAGCTCCGGAAGGTGGAGGCGTCCAGGACCCTGGACACCTCCATCAGGGCCGAAATAATATTTTATTCTATTTTTATTGATTTTTTTGGAATACTTTTGTGGGGGCGTCCAGGGTCCCGGACGCCTCAAGTAGGTCCACCGAAAACCGACGACGGCCGCACGCGGTTCGGCACAACGCGTGGTTTTGTGAGCGGCGCCTCGTGATTCAGAAATGGGCGCGTCCAGCTGACCGGACGTCTCTATATTTTGGATTTTTTCACACACGACAAACCGTCGTTCGGTGGCCGGCGCCCGTGAGGGAGTTGATGGAGGCGTCCAGGGGGCTGGACGCCTCCAAAATTATATTATTTTATTATTTTTCTTATGTCTTTTATACCAGGCTTGGCATTATATATTTTTTTATATGTTTTTATGGAGGCGTCCAGGGGCCTGGACGCCTCCATTAATATATATATTTTTTTATTTATTTTTTTTGTTTTTTGTATGCCAACTGGCATTTTATATATTTTTTATATTTTGTTTTTATGTAATTTATTATTTTTTATTTAATTTTGGGCCCTGAAAAATAAAAATAAAATAAATTAAAAGATTGGGGGCGTCCAGGGGCCTGGACGCCCCCATAAAGACCCACCCGGGTCCTCGGACAACGTGTTGGCGGCTGCCCGACAGATACCCTTCTTGGTTCCAGAACCTCTGATGCGTCTGACTGGTGTTGATGCCGTCCGAATGCCGTGACGAGATGATTCCGGATGCCGAAAAGGGCGGAAGAAGACTCAAGAAAAGGAAGCACTCAAGTGATTCAAAACGCGTAAGCCGTCGCGGGGCGTTGTATAGTAATATGAGACTTTCTCAGGAGACGTCAGGAATGGCGTGTCTACACCCAGCTCCTCCATCTCAGCAAGCTCCTCCTCTGCCTCGAGCACCTTTACCTCCACGTCCTATTATCGACCCTCGCTTGGTTGACTTTGATGAGGTGAATGAGCTCTTCCCGAATTTGTGCGCTCTTTTTGAGGTTCAGGACAGTTGGATGGATTTTGTTACCCGGTACAATAGGTATTATCCTCGGTTGGTGCAGCAGTTCTATGGCTTTTTAGCTGTCAGAAATGACCAGTTATACACCACGGTTGAGGGTGTGGAGCTTCATATCACTCCGGAGTTATTTCAGCAGGCCCTAGGAGTATCCACCATGGGTGCAGATAGGGCATATGGTTTTGGTGAAGTTCCAGCAACATTTACTGCTATGACCAGCTGTGAGTATGTACACGGTTGGAGCAATTTGATCAAGCTAAATGCCAATCATTTTCCACCAATACAGCGAGTCCTGCACCACATGTTTACATGATTGATTTATCCCAAAGTGGGCGGTCGGGATGAGGTTACAGAGGTTTAGTGATTTCTATTCTATCATGTTATGAATGGTATTCAAATCAATATGGGTCGGCTCATGACTGATCTGATTGGAACCTGTCGTACCTACCTCCGGCAGTCTCTTCCCTATGCTTCGCAGTTGACCGGAGTCTTTATTCATGCCGGATTAATGTGGAAAATGAGCAGTTCATCTATGTTCGGCAGGATGATGTGTACAATAAGCATAAAATTTTCACAGATTTTGGCTACTACTTTGGTCCTGACGGCGAGCTTGTATGGGACATTCCAGTTTATGGGGAAGATGAGATCCGTGAGGACGATGATGAGCCAGCGCAGCAGTAAGGCGACGGGGATGTCCCCCCTCCAGTTCCAGCTGAGGAGCAGCCTCCTCCCTCGTCCCCGTTTCACCCGGATCTTGAGATGCCACCTCCACCCCAGTTTCACCATGGGGAATCTTCCACTCAGGGGGCCGGACAACGCCCTTCGATGGACTACGAGGCTCTTGACGGGGGGCTTACCGGCTTGGAGACTCGTGTGGATAACCTTGGGGATCGTCTCTCTACCCTTGGAGAAAATATGGGCACTGTGTTTGACACCCTATCAGGGCGCTTGGACACCTTCTCTACTGCTTTTGAGACTCTCTCTACTCAGATGCCCACTCTCACCACCCACATGTCTTCTCTCCGCGCAGATTTCGCTGAGTCTGGCCAATCCTTTACCCTCTTGCAGCTCTCCCTTATTGGCATGCGGCGCCAGGATGCGGCTCGTGATGTATCCATTGGTCATATTCTTGATCTTCTTCACAGTCATGGCCACCAACTTAGCGACATTCGTCGGCACCTTGGCCTTCCACCTACACCTCCCGCCGATCAGCCCCCTCCTGCAGATGCTCCATGAGGCTTTGTTTTACTTTCACCTCTAGCATGTTCTCTTTTGATCCAGTGCTGCTTGAGTCCCTCCTTCGTCTATCCCATCCCTTTTTGTTGTTGACAAAGGGGGAGAAGTAGTAGGGTAGGCTTATTATCTACTTATGTATGTCGTTGTGTGGTTGGGTTGCTTGCTTGCATGTCATGTGAGGGCTGTCCGTAGTGTTAGTCTTTTGCTTAGACTTTGGTTTTAGAGTCGTGCATTCACTCGCACTAATGTACCTTGTAATGAAACTATGATGAATTGAAAGCACTAGTGTTTGAATTCATTTGTTGGCTTTGGTGTCTCATTTCATATTCTTCTTGCCTATCTAGTGATCTGTGCTACATCATGTTGATTGGTTTGGTTTGGTGAATGACATTTCTAGCACAACGTTCAATCTGAATTTTTACAACATAAACCTTGGTGTGTAAGCCTAGCATTTTGTCATCATCAAAAAGGGGGAGATTGTTGTATATCTATCTCAGTGTTTTTGATGATAACAAAACCAAGGACCTTTGGTGGATCTCTTGTTTGGAATCCTTGACCCAAGTGTTTTTCACACATTTTCAAGGCCGGATTTTTTCATGTTTTTGCTTAAGGTTTTAGCCTTCCGAATGGGCTTTCTAAGATCTCAAATGAACTTGACATTTCCCATAAACATGCATCCAATTCATGTCTCGGTCTTATGGATATGGTTCTCTGGGCTAAACTCTTATTTTTCAGGTTTTTTGATAGTCCGATCGACCTCCAGCATGACCCCGGTCAACCTGAAATAACAGAATGTAATTCTCTACAGTCTGTCACAGTGGCGGTCGACCGCCCCTCAAATCTCGGTCGACCGGATTTCCCAGGGACCGGCCACCTGCAGGTTTCTCAGTGGCGGTCGACCGCCAGCCCTTGCAGGTCGACTGCCAGCCCCGAGCTACCAACAATTGTTGACTTTTTATCCTTTCGAGATAAGTCACTCTCATGGGAATTGTTTAATCCCTAAGCTACCAAACTCTCCAGATATTGTGGATCTGGTCTGGGGGAGGCCTTGGACCATTCAAGAACCTATATAACTTATACAAGAGGGTTTGGAAAACCCTAATGCTCAAGGAAGATAAAAGGGAGGCTGCCAAGAGGAAGAGAAGGGATTTGGCACTGTAGACGTGAACAGTGCTCCGAGAGAAGTTCTTCATCCTTCTTCATCAAGTCAAGTGAAGATCAGCCCAAGGATTCAAGCTGCATCCAAAGCATCCAACCATCTATTAAGGGGGAGCAAATCAAGATTCTTCTATTGTGTTCTAAATTCTTTTTACCTTCTTAAGCTTCATATGTGGATCTTGTAGTTGTTAAAATATTTCGGTGTGTGTGGATCATCGTAGATCCGTGTGTGTGTGTGTTTGTGTGTGTCCTCCGGTGTAGCTGTGTGTGTATTAAGGTGTTCTTACACCTTCGCGGGAACCCCTCTTCCTAGTGTGTAAGTGTTGTGTGTGGTTGATCTTGTAACTTTTTACAAGATAGTGTGTGGATCCTTACAGTCTGTGAGGGGTGGACGTAGGTTGCCGTTGTGGCATCCGAACCACCTAAAAATCATTGTTGTCGTGTGGTTTGTTCCTTTTCTTCTATCCCCATTCTGTGCAAATTGCATGTGTGATTTCCAGTTCAGTTTTATTCTCGTTTATCTTGAATAATCCATTTATCACCTTTTAGATCTTGCCTTGTCTTTTGGTTTCTGTTAACCTTGTCTCTCATATAGCATTCTATCACATATTTTATACAAAAAGAAAAAAATCTTCATTAATTTTTTAACACCCAATTCACCCCCCTCTTGGGTGCCATTTAAACTCGGGACTTCAGTTTGCATCTTTTCACTTAGTCTGTGCATTGAGTAGAGTCGGTGCAACACATAGTTAATTTTCCATTGAGTCTGTGCATACATATATCAAGTCGGTGCAACCCTTGTTGTTGCACACAACCAAGTCGTTGTAATGCCTTCCAGGCATAAGGTAAGTCGGTGCAATCATTATTCCAGCACGCGACCAAGTCCGTGCATGCTTAAGTCTAGGCAAAGCAAGTTGGTGCAACACTTCTCGTTGCATGTGATCAAGTCAGTGCAACGCTCGCACTTTACACATACCTAGTCAGTGCATTCCACGTTTGTGCACACACTATGTCAGTGCAGCGTCTGCATTGCGCACACATCAAGTATGTGCACTTCTGGTCTTAGAGTAATATCAAGTCTATGCACATGCTTATGTGTGAACACTTGACTTCGTGCATATGTGTTTACATTCTATATCGAGTCTGTGCACATTTAGTTCAAAGCCCTATCAACTATGTACATTTCTTTACTATTTGTCAGATTGTTTCAAGCTGACATTAAGTCTGACTTTGATAGGATATCTGCTCGAGGAGTTTAAGAATGGCACGTGATCCAAGAATAGAGGAGGTGTGTCACGCCCCGAGCCTTTATTACAGCGGAAGACTCGCTCAAGGAACGCGAACAGTCGGCATGGTAAGTCTCTTGCAAGCAAGAACGATCAGAGCGCAAGGCAATCACACATAAGAATGCAATCGCACAATAATTACTCAAACTCCAACTTTATTTAATTAATAATCAAATATTCAAGTACAATAACCTTTTCATCCTTTTTCCATTCCACTAGACTCAAGAAACAAGAAATTACATAAACTCAATCTAAACATTGTAGACTTCCTAAGTCTTCACTCTCAGTTTGATATGACATTCATTCGCTCTCGGACCTGCTACTTGTATAACTCGAATCCGAATTCGTATCACTTCCATCTCCTGAAAAAAGATTGGAAATAGGTAATGAGCATACTTGCCCAGTAGGTATCTTCTCATCAACATGATTAGCAATATTTAAGTACTTAGCATTTTAGCTCTAAAGAATTTAGGTAAAATCATACGAATGCGATCAATCATGCGAATAACCAAATTAACAAAGATAATAGAATGAGCAAGTATGAATTAGCACGAATGTCACAAGAACATGATATGGCCTTTCATGAGCAAGAACGTCTCGAGAATGTACTAGCAAGCCACATAATCATCACTCCAGCATTTTTTCCTTATGAGCAAGTACTTCGTGAATTTTTGTGGAATATCAAGCAATAGTCATGTACAAGTATTTTCATGATGCCGTGGATTTTCACTTATTTATAAAGAAAGTACTCCCAGCGTAATGCGATGCCAGTAGCATCATACCCCATGGTTTATAATAGTATGTTTCCGACAATCAGCCGAGGGGACTAGCATAGAGCCATTGAACATAATCAATGCTCGATCGCATCTTTAAGTATAAATCAAGCTATTTCCACGCATGTAACAATAAAGTATGGCCAAGAATGTAATAAGTTCAATAAGCTCATGATAAAAATAATCAATGAATGAACGCTTCAATTAAGAAATGTGAGTCAAGAATGACTTAAAACAAGGTTATGCTTATGGAAATAATTCGGCAGCATAACGGTACATTCCTTATTTTCCATAAATTAGATTAAGTATCTTAAACAATATGACAAGTCCTAGACTATCAATAGTCTATCTAGGAACTTTGGAATATCAACACTTGGGTCAAACCTCGGGTTAAAACACTCAAGAACTGTGACGGTCAATCAATGGGCCGTTACATGATCGTGACAGTCTATCATTGATCCGTTAGAATGGCTGAATCCAGAAATAAATAAAACGGACTCAGTAAATGTGACGGTCATATATTAGGCCGTTATATGAGCATGACGGTCCAACATTGATCCGTTACATCTCTAAAAATTAAAAACTTCGATAGTGCTTTCTAACAATTGGGCTTTCATGGTACAACCAACTCGGCGTCCTAGTGGGAATCCCAGGCTCGCGGAGAATTACGGAGGCCTTGAAACAAGATTTCCTAGTCCATTGGAAGGAATATCCAATAGAGAGGTCCTCATATTCAAGATAGTGTTCCTATAGTGCAAAGTGTGAACTAATGGCCATATACCGGAATATATGCCATGCACTTAAAGAAAATGACTCTATAGATAGAAAAGACTGGGAAACGATGTGAAACCATAATAAAACTCCGTCAATACATCATTTGAAATCATAAATTAAATATACACTATAAAGTTTAGCCAATGAAATTAACCTAACTCAAAATAACTTCAAATGCTTGCAATCATGCAATTCCTATCATGAATTAATAAATAAACTCAAAGTCATGATATCAGGTCAAAACTTAGATAATTAGGCTTATTTATAAGTAGACTTGACTAATTTCCATTCCGTCTCGAGTTGACAGAAAATAGTGTTCTAATGGTGTAGCATAGGCGCGTTACAGTCCGTGTGACGGTTTGTCGAGGGGCCGTTACAGTATGGTAACGCTCCTGCTATGGTGCGTCAGAGACAACAGATCAATTTAAATACAACAGAGAGTGTGACGGCTTATCGTAGGGCCGTTACAATCATGTGACGGTCCTACCCTCATCCGTCAGAGCTTCTGCTGACAGTAAAGATAAGGAACTATGTCCATGCAAGAAGAATCATAATCACTAGCTAGTCTAGCCATGATAAACGAAGTAAAGGCCAGGTATATGCATAGGTCGCAGTGAATAAACAAGATGATATCTTTTATCTTTGGTTAGACTAAAGGTATGCATGTATGCATGAACTTACTAAAACATGAAATTCACAATCTATAATGCATGAAATCAAGTCAAATCAGAGGGCTTTTATCCCTAACGAGATCTTTTTTCTGTTCATGAGATGACCTACCTTTTCCCTGGGCTTTATACTTCTAATTTGGGTCTTCAAGACACGCCCTAGTTCTCTTCTTCCTGTAGCTTTTCAACAACTTCTCGTTGCCCTAACTCTCCAATCCCTTGACCTAAAGAGGTGAAATTTGGAGGGTAAGAAGATTAATCTAAGGGGAACAAAAGTTCTAAAACACCGAACTCTAATTACCTCGTTTGGGTATCCTAATTTCTTGATCTTCGGTGGTCCTTTGCTCTGAATCCTAGGTTGTTATGACAAAATCAGCGAGTTTAGAAGCCTTTATCTCCTTGGTTACTTGATCTTCTAACATGAAATTTTGAGAGTTGTTAGACCTTAGTATTATAAATAAAAAAAGTTCTAAAGAACTTATCCGAAATTCTATCTCCTTATCTTGATTCTTCACGAGCCAAAAGTAAGGGTCGCTCAGTTCAGAACTAGATCTTATTTATAGAGATTTGGCTAGGGTTCAAGGATTAGATCTATTCTAGAGTCCTTAGCTGGCTAAAATCTGATCCCTAAGAGTCCTTAACAACCTTACACATCCTTCTAATTAGGTCTCCAGTAGATAGGATCCCAAAGTTCCAATCTTTTTGTAAGTTCTTCAACTTACGGAATTAGCAGGGTGTAACGGTCGTGTCTAGGTGCGTTACACCACTATAGCGATCGCCCGATAGACCGTTACGTCCAACGTGTGTAGAGTTTTAATTTAATAAAACTCTTTTATTCGTTTTATCTATATAATTATCTATAAAAATAATATTTATCCTTAAAATTCATGAATATGCTAAATAACCTTCTACAATATGGGCTAAACTTAATGGGCTTGGTCCTTAAACCTTTTGAGTCTTAATTGAATAGGCTAGGCTAATTATTTAACACCATTTGGTCTTATAACCCATTTATTAGTTCAATAATCCATTTATTAATCTATTTAGCCCTTATAAACTCCTAATAAATTCCAGAAAATTTTATTTATAATCCAAAAAATATTTATATAAATTCTGGAGCACTACACCCTCCCCCACTTAAAAGAATTTGGTCTCCAAATTCAATACATGGATTGTGGAGAGTGTACTTACAATTAAATAATTTTCAGAATCTTTTCCGCATAGCTTCTTCGGTTTCCCATGTTGCTTCATATGGCCATGTTTTCTTCCATTGTATCTTGACCATAGGAATAACTTTATTCCATAGTTGACGTACCTCCCGTTCCAGAATCTTTATTGGTGTTTGCTCATATGTCATATCCTTCTGAATCTACAAATTATCATATGTGATAACATGGCCAGGATCATATACATACTTTTTCAGCATAGAGACGTGGAAAACGTCATGAACTCCTGCTAATTATGGAGGTAAAGTCAGTCTATAAGTCACTTCACCGACCCTTTCGAGAATTTCAAATGGGCCAATGAACCTGGGAGTTAGCTTGCCTTTGATGCCAAATCTTCGAATACCACGACCCGGAGAAACCTTTAGATACACATGATCTCCAACCTGAAACTCCAAGTCGCGCCTTCGATTATCAGCATAAGACTTTTGCCTATCTTGTGCCATTTTCATTCTTTCTTGGATGAGCTTGATCTTCTCTGAAGAATCCCTTATAAGATCGGGGCCTAGGAATTACTTTTCCCCTATTTCGTTCCAACATATTGGTGATCTACAGCTTTTTCCATATAAAGCTTCAAAGGGTGCCATCTGTATGCTGGCCTGATAACTGTTGTTATATGCAAATTCCGCCAAAGGCAAGTGATCATGTCAACTTCCTCCAAAGTCAATAGCACAAGTCCTGAGCATATCTTCTACCACCTGATTTATTCTTTCAGTCTGACCATCACTAAAATTCAATCTAGTCCCTAGTAAATGTTATAGACCCTTCCAGAACTATGATGTGAATCGAGGATCTCTATCATATACAATAGTGATAGGGACACCATGTAATTTAACAATTTCTTTTATGTATAATGCTGCTAGAATATCCACAGACCATCGACTTTTTATGGGTAGAAAATGTGCAGACTTTGTCAATCGGTCTATGATTACCCATATATCATCGTATCCTCCTCTAGTCTTAGCTAAACCCATGATGCAATCCATCCCTATACTTTCCTATTTCCATTCAGGAATATTCAAGGGATGCAATTTACCTGCGGGTCTAAAATGTTCTGCTTTTACTTGTTGGCAGGTAAGACAACGGGACACGAAATCAGCTATTTCTCTCTTCATATTGGGCCACCAAAAATTTCTTTTAAGATCTTGATACATCTTTGTACCACCTGGGTGAATGGTGTACTTGAAATTATGTGCTTCTTCTAGGATCAATTTCTTTGTATCCTCGTGATCCGGTACACACACTCGGCCCTTGAATAGCAATCTTCCGTCATTAGAAACAGAGAAATCCGGTCTTTTTTCAATATTGGCTTTAATCTCTAGTAGTATGGGATCATCATTTTGCAGCTTGGCCAGATCCTCTATCAATATAGGTTGAGCTCGGATATTAGCTATGAAACAATCTTCTTCCTTCATGTCAATATCTAAGTTCAACTGAGCAAATTGAGGAATAAGGTTAGTCATACTAATCATAAGACTTGATAGCATTCCCATTGGTTTCCTGCTGAGTGCATCTGCTACAGCATTCACCTTGCCAGGATGATATTGAATAGCAAAATCAAAGTCTTTAAGATATTCTAACCATCTCCTCTGCCTCATATTTAACTCTTTTTGAGAAAATAAGTATTTCAAGCTTTTGTGGTCTGAGTAGACCATGAACTTTTCTCCATAGAGATAATGACGCCAAATTCTCAAGGCGAAGATAACAGCTGCTAGTTCTAAATCATGCACGGGATAATTTTTCTCGTGACGTTTCAATTGTCTTGAGGAATAACAGATTACCTTTCTATCTTGCATGAGGACGCACCCAAGGCCAATGCCAGATGCATCCGTATATACTTCGAATCCACCACCTTCTACTGGTAGTGCTAAAATAGGAGCTGTAGTAAGATGATTCTTAAGCGTTTGAAAATTCTTTTCACATACCTCTGACCAGACAAAAGGATTTTATTTTCTTGTGAGTCTAGTTAAAGGAACTGCAATTTTTGAGAAGTCCCTAATGAACCTTCTATAGTCACCAGCTAGACCCAGAAAGCTTCTTACTTCTGATACAGTCGTTGGCCGGCTCCAATTTCTGACAGCTTCCACTTTCGAAGGGGCGATACCTTCCTTGAAAATAATGTGGCCTAGGAATGAAACTTCCTTGAGCCAGAATTCACATTTGTTAAGCTTGACATAAAGTTTATGTTCCCTAAGTGTTTGCAAAGCTATCCTCAGATGTTCTTCAGGTTCCTCTTTTGTCTTGGAATATATCAAGATGTCATCGATGAAGATGACGACGAATTGATCTAGATATGGTTGAAAAACACTGTTCATATGTTGCATAAATGCTGCTGGGACATTAGTTAACCCGAACGGCATTACCACGAATTCATAGTGGCCATAACGACTCCGAAAAGCCGATTTATAGATGTCTTCTTCTTTAATTCTAAGCTGATGATAACCTAATCTGAGGTCAATCTTGGAGAAATATTCTGCTCCCGAAAGTTGATCGAAGAGCTCGTCAATATGCGGCAATGGATACTTGTTTTTGATTGTGAGTTGATTCAGTCGTCGGTAGTCGATGCATAGCCTGAGAGAGCCATCCTTCTTCTTGATAAAAAGAACTGGCGCACCCCAAGGGGATGTGTTAGGTCTAATAAAACCCTTGTCTAGTAGTTCCTGCAACTGCCTCTTTAGTTCCTTGAGTTCTATGGGGGACATCCTGTAAGGGGCTATAGAAATAGGTGCTTCTTCTGGAATGAGTTCAATAGTGAAGTTCACTTCCCTCTTTGGTGGTAAACTGGATAATTCGGATGGGAATACATCTGGGAACTCATTTACAATAGGGATGTCTACTATGATGATTTCCTTGGATTCCGTAACAATGACAGAAGCAAGAAAAGCTTCACATTCTTGCGAGATAAGTTTACAAGCGTGAAGAGAAGATATGATAGTGGGGTGTTTCTTGTACTTGATGCCGAGGAAAGAAAATCTTGGAAGACCGGGTTTTCGAAAGGATATAATCCTATTTCGATAGTTGATATAAGCATCATGATATACAAGCCAATCTACCCGTAAAATGGCATCATAACCTTTCATGTTAAGGCATATTAAGTTTGCAGGGAGATTATGACCTTCTACTAGCACTTTGCTATCAGGATAATAGTCGGTAAGCTTTGTTCCAGAACCTAAGGGTGTGGTAATAGCAAGATCTGAAGGTAAGAGAACTGATACAATTGGTAATGTTTTTGCGAAAGTAGTGGAGACAAAAGAATGAGAGGCACCAGTATCAAATAGCACAAATGCAGGACTAGAGCAAATTTGAATAGTACCTTCCATAAGTCCACCATCTTTGGGCTCTTCTTCTTCCTCTAGAACGGCATTGAGACGAGCCTGCCTCCTGCGTCCACCACCAGATGACTGGTCCTTCATAAGGGGGCAATCCGACATGCGATGCTCCCTGCTTCCACAGCGTAGACAAGCACTGAGGCGCTTCCAACACTCTTCAGCCGAATGGCCGAACTTCTCGCAAAAGGTGCAAGCCGTGGCGACTTGCTCCTCCTCCTTAATCTTCTTGTTCTTCTGGGAACTTCCACCGTTCCCACTCCTGGATCGTTTCTTACTATCATAGCTTCTGTAAGGTTCCGTGATGCTGAACTTTTCCTTCTTATAGCACCGATCAGGTCGTCGGCGGGACTCTTCTCCTTTTCCTTTCAATTTCTCGACCTTCTCCAAGGTCCTTTCACATAAATATGTCCGCTGAACCATCTCCGCATAGGTACAGATATTTTGGGTCCCGAGCTACTGAATAAAACCAGGTCGTAACCCGTCCATAAACCAATTTGCCTTCAATAGATCGGTGCTGATTAGATGCGGTGCATAAGGTGCTAGCCTTGAGAATTGCAATTCATATTCTGCCATTGTCATCATTCCTTGTCGAAGAGAGGCGAACTCCACAACCTTTCTTTCTTTCACATGCTCAGAAAAGTACTTAGCACGGAACAAGGTGAGAAAACCATCCCATGTATGAGGTGCATCGGTCGGAGGAGCCGGAACCGACTTCCACCATGTACGGGCATCCTTGTTGAGTTGGAAAGTTGCAAGACGCACCTTATCTTGATTGGTGCATTAGATGACGTCAAATATACAGTTCATCTCGTCAATCCAGTTCTCTGCTTCGTCCGGATTAGAAGAACCATAGAAATGCAGAGGGTTTAAACTCCAGAAATTGCGATATAAATCCCCAGCTCTTGCCCCTGCGCCAGCTTGCACCATGGTTTGTAATGCCTGAGTAAGGCCGGCAACCGTTTGCTGCATGCCATTCCAATCTACACGATGAGCCATGGTAATAATAAGGTACCTGAGAGAAATATAACAACTTGTTATTTCTCATGAAATTGGAAGAAAATTAATCTTAAAGTTAATTAACTATCTTTATCCCGGGCTCTACCCAGTTCTCGCATGGGTATGGAAATCTCTTCCTTACTTCATAGGTAGGGGTCCTTAAGCCTTGGACTTATCATATGACATGATTCTTCTCCCTAAGTCCTGAGACTTTGGCTCTGATACCAACTTAACTGTCACGCCCCGAGCCTTTATTACAGCAGAAGACTCGCTCGAGGAACGCGAACAACCGGCATGGTAAGCCTCTTGCAAGCAAGAACGATCAGAGCGTAAGACAATCACACATAAGAATGCAATCGCACAATAATTACTCAAACTCCAACTTTATTTCATTAATAATCAAGTATTCAAGTACAATAACATTTTCATCCTTTTTCAATTCCACTGGACTCAAGAAACAAGAAATTACATAAACTCAATCTAAACATTGTAGACTTCCTAAGTCTTCACTCTCAATTTGATATGACTTTCATTCGCTCTCGGACCCGCTACTTGTATAACTCGAATCTGAATTCGTATCACTTCCATCTCCTGAAAAAAGATTGGAAATAGGTAATGAGCATACTTGCCCAGTAGGTATCTTCGCATCAACATGATTAGCAATGTTTAAGTAATTAGTATTTTAGCTCTAAAGAATTTAGGCAAAATCATGCGAATGCGATCAATCATGCGAATAACCAAAGTAACAAAGATAATAGAATGAGCAAGTATGAATTAGCACGAATGTCACAAGAACATGATATGGCCTTTCATGAGCTAGAACGTCTCGAGAATGTACTAGCAAGCCACATAATCATCACTCCAGCATCTTTTACTTATGAGCAAGTACTTCGTGAATTTCTGTGGAATATCAAGCAATAGTCATGTACAAGTATTTTCATGATGCCGTGGATTTCCACTTATTTATAAAGAAAGTACTCCCAGCGCAATGCGACGCCAGTAGCATCATACCCCATGGTTTATAATAGTATGTTTCTGGCAATCAGCCGAGGGGACTAGCATAGAGCCCTTGAACACAATTAGTGTTCGATCGCATCTTCAAGTATAAATCAAGCTATTTCCACACATATAACAATAAAGTATGGCCAAGAATGTAATAAGTTCAATAAGCTCATGATAGCCATAATCAATGAATGAACGCTTCAATTAAGAAATGCGAGTCAAGAATGACTTAAAACAAGGTTATGCTTATGGAAATAATTCGGCAGCATAACGGTACATTCCTTATTTCCCATAAATTAAATTAAGTATCTTAAATAATATGACAAGTCCTAGACTATCAATAGTCTATCTAGGAACTTTGGAATATCAACCCTTGGGTCAAACCTCAGGTTAAAACACTCAAGAACTGTGACGGTCAATCAATGGGTCGTTACATGATCGTGACGGTCTATCATTGATCTGTTAGAATGGCTGAATCCAGAAATAAATAAAATGGACTCAGTAAATGTGACGGTCATATATTAGGCCGTTATATGAGCATGACTGTCCAACATTGATCCGTTACATCTCTAAAAATCAGAAACTTCGATAGTGCTTTCTAACAATTGGGCTTTCATGGTACAACCAACTCGGCGTCCTAGTGGGAATCCCAGGCTCACGGAGAATTACGGAGGCCTTGAAACAAGATTTCCTAGTCCATTGGAGGGAATATCCAATAGAGAGGTCCTCATATTCAAGATAATGTTCCTATAGTGCAAAGTGTGAACTAATGGCCATATACCGGAATATATGCCATGCACTTAAAGAAAATGACTCTATAGATAGAAAAGACTGGGAAACGATGTGAAACCATAATAAAACTCCGTCAATACATCATTTGAAATCATAAATTAAATATACACTATAAAGTTTAGCCAATGAAATTAACCTAACTCAAAATAACTGCAAATGCTTGTAATCATGCAATTCCTATCATGAATAAATAAATAAACTCAAAGTCATGATATCAGGTCAAAACTTAGATAACTAGGCTTATTTATAAGTAGACTTGACTAATTTCCATTCCGTCTCGAGTTGACAGAAAATAGTGTTCTAACGGTCTAGCATAGGCGCGTTACAGTTTGTGTGACGGTTTGTTGAGGGGCCGTTACAGTATGGTAACGCTCCTGCTATGGTGCGTCAGAGATAACATATCAATTTAAATACAACAGAGAGTGTGACGGCTTATCGTAGGGCCGTTACAATCATATGACGGTCCTACCCTCATCCATTAGAGCTTCTGCTGACAGTAAAGATAAGGAACTATGTCCATGCAAGAAGAATCATAATCACTAGCTAATCTGGCCATGATAAACGAAGTAAAGGCCAGGTATATGCATAGGTCGCAGTGAATAAACAAGATGATATCGTTTATCTTTGGTTAAGCTAAAGGTATGCATGTATGCAAGAACTTACTAAAACATGAAATTCACAATCTATAATGCATGAAATCAAGTCAAATCAGAGGGCTTTTATCCCTAACGAGATCTTTTTTCTGTTCATGAGATGACCTACCTTTTCCCTGGGCTTTATACTTCCAATTTGGGTCTTCAAGACACGCCCTAGTTCTCTTCTTCCTGTAGTTTTTCAGCAACTTCTCATTGCCCTAACTCTCCAATCCCTTGACCTAAAGAGGTGAAATTTGGAGGGTAAGAAGATTAATCTAAGGGGAACAAAAGTTCTAAAACACCGAACTCTAATTACCTCGTTTGGGTATCCAAATTCCTTGATCTTCAGTGGTCCTTTGCTCTAAATCATGGGTTGTTATAATAAAATCAGCGACTTTAGAAGCCTTTATCTCCTTGGTTACTTGATCTCCTAACATGAAATTTTGAGAGTTGTTAGACCTTAGTATTATAAATAAAAAAAATTTCAAAGAACTTACCCGAAATTCTATCTCCTTACCTTGATTCTTCACGAGCCAAAAGTAAGGGTCGCTCAGTTCAGAACTGGGTTTTATTTATAGAGATTTGGCTAGGGTTCAAGGATTAGATCGATTCTAGAGTCCTTAGTTGGCCAAAACCTGATCCCTAAGATTCCTTAACAACCTTACACATCCTTCTAATTAGGTCTCTAGTAGATAGGATCCCAAAGTTCTAATCTTTTTACAAGTTCTTCAACTTACGGAATCAGCAGGGTGTAACGGTCGTGTCTAGGTGCGTTACACCACTACAGCGGTCGCCCGATAGACCGCTACGTCCAACGTGTGCAGAGTTTCAATTTAATAAAACTCTTTTATTCATTTTATCTATATAATTATCTATAAAAATAATATTTATCCTTAAAATTCATGAATATGCTAAATAACCTTCTAGAATATGGGCTAAACTTAATGGGCTTGGTCCTTAAACCTTTTGAGTCTTAATTGAATAGGCTAGGCTAATTATTTAACACCATTGGGCCTTATAACCCATTTATTAGTTCAATAATCTATTTATTAATCTATTTAGCCCTTATAAACTCCTAATAAATTCCAAAAAATTCCATTTATAATCCAAAAAATATTTATATAAATTATGGGGCACTACAAGGTGCCAAGATGATGACACGTGGAAAGTAGTCAAGCTGGGATGCTGCCACGTGGCCTAACAACTCCAGATCTGGATAAGGCTTTTGGGCGGGAATTGTGCTGAGCACACCCCCTATATCATTGCTGCTGCCTATAAATAAGAAGATTCACTCAAAAGAGAAGGCTGATCGTGATATTGAGAAAAAAAACAGAAAGAGCTAGAGCCAACACGATCCAGAGAGAAGAAGAGTGAGAGCAGATTTGAAAGAAGGAGAGAGAGCAGCAGATCTGAGAAGAGAGTTTGAGAGTGAGAGCTTTGAAAGTCTAAGAGAGTTTTGTGTATCAATTTCCTGGTTCAGAACCGGAAATGATCTTGCTCATTTTTGAGCTACATTCCCTTAGGGGTTTTGATTATATGCCTTGTTTCTTTTCACTTTCGAAACTCTTGTTCCATCAAGCAGTGTGTCAGCGGGCAAAGGTGGATACCTCTGGACAGGTCAAGCTGTAAGCCTCAACGGTAGCAGAGGAGGATTCCTCTGGACTGGTGAAGTTGTAAGCCTCAGCGGGGCAGAGGTGGATTCCTCTAGACAGCAAGCTATGAAGCTCAGCGGATTGTAGGGATTCGTCCCCAAAGCTGTGGATCAGGGGCAAGCTGTTAGTCAGCAGTGAAGCCACACTCAGTTGAGTGTGGGGTGGACGTAAACCTCTGGATAGAGGTTGAACCACCTAAAATTCCTGTGTTGCTGTGTAGTTGATCCTTCATCTGCGTTCATCTCATTGTTGCGCTAGTTAGATGTTTACTTAGGATCGTGTGAGGGTCGATCCACTGGTGTTGCTTTACTGAGATCTTTTCTGAGTGGTTTTCCAACCGTCCTGGAGCAGTTCGATTTTATTCCGCACTAGTTTCTGTTGCAGCTAGAATTTTTAATTGGGTGACTGATCTATTCACCCCCCCTCTAGATCACGTCTTAGACTTATCACCTCTATCTCTCTCCACCCTCCAAACTTCTTTCTCATCTCCCTAAGGCGGAGCTTCTCTTTCGGTCCTCTCACGGCGGCGTTCATCACCAAAGCGAGGTGACAATCAAAGACTCGGCACGGCGTAGCGGCGTCAATCTTCCAATCCTCGGCTATATTTCTTCCCTTGTTCTTTTAATTTCAAGTTGTAATTTTGATTTTCGTACTTGTAATTTCTATTTTCATAGAAATAAAAATTCATTTGACAAATTGTGGCTTCTTTTCTCTCTCTACCTCTTCCAAACTTCTCTTCTCAGTCCCTCTCATTTTCTTTAGTTAGATTTATTTCCCATGCATTTTGATTTTCTTTTTGTATAAATGCACTCCAAAATGATTCTTTCTCAAATATAAGAATTATCTGACGCACTTAATTAAAATATTTCCTCCTCGTGGGATCGACCCGTATTCACCACTTTACTCGGATTTAAAATCTTTTTAAGTAAGTGAGTGCCGTTATCATTTTTTAAAATTGTGTGGCACGGCATTTTTAAACGACATTTGTCGCGCGCATCAAATTTTTGGCGCCGTTGTCGAGGAAGATATTATTTTTTATGGTTGGAAATTCTTGTGTTTGATGTATATATGTGAATACTAATTTTTCTATTTTTATTTTACAAGAAAAATAAAACAATCAAATAATCATAAAAATCATAAAAATTTAGACCTAAAAATCTCAGAAAATAAATTGTCACAGAAAGCGTTGCTGAAAGCCAGAACTGTAGCAGAAAAGCTAAAAATCAAAAAATTTAAGAAAAGCAAGCGTCGCTAAAGGTCAATAAACGTAGGTATAGGTCATGTTCTGAAAAATTCTAAAAAATCCCAAGAAAATCAGAAAAATTCTTGAAAAATCTAAAAAATCAGAAAAAATTAAAAAAACTCAAAAATATCATTTTAGGCTTTATTTTACAATAAATTTGCTTGTTCTTTGTTATTTTTAGTCGACAAATCCTTGCATTCATTTCTTATTAGAAAAAAATCTCTAAAAAACACACAAAAAATCAGAAAAAAAATTCATGCCATCATGTTTTCATTCTAGTAGCATCCATTTCATCCATTATGCATTTTAGTTGATTTTCTATTCACTTGCATTCTCATTTGAAAAAAAAGAAATTCTCTTCTTTCTATTTCCACTTCTTAAGGGCACATTAGGTTCCTTACACCCCTCTTGGAATTGGGAGGACCCTCAATTGAACATTCTGTCTCTTTGGACTGGAATTCCCCTTTCTAAGACCTGCATAAGTCTCTGCACCCGTGGATTCCCTCATGGAAGTCGGGCAGGTTGTACCGCGAAATACCCCGAAGGTAGATTACCCTTAGAAGGTTTCACATTAAAAAAAGGAGTTTTGGAATTTAATACTATTTTAAAAAATTGGTGTCTAAGGTTAGAGGTTAAAAGTCAAACACCTAAGCAGACTTGTTGTTATTTAATTAGGACCCTACGAAAGTAGGGGGAGCCTCCCACAACCCCACCTCTTACTTGACCGGTTGACCAATTTGGTAGTGAGTGCTAATCCTCCTTTGCAAGCATTCATATAGTGATTAATTCATAACATTTGCATTTAGTAATTCATTCATTGCATTGTTTTTCAAAATTCAAGAAAAATAAAAATTTCAAAAAAAAATCATCATTGTTGCATAAACCATTCATTTAGGAATCAATTCCTTGCATTGCTTAAAAAAAAGAAAAAAAGATTTTCTTGCAAAATAAAATAAAATAATAATCAAAAACAAAAAAGTCATCTTCACTCTTTCTTGGGCCTTTTGCATTGCTACATTCACATTTGATAGGGCCCATTAATGGATCCTTACATGCTAAACCATGCGGGCCACTTGAACATGAATTTTTCATTTACCCAATATCATCAAGATTCTTCATTCGTCCACAATGGGGCTCACAATTCATCTCTTACCCAAGAACCATACCAATTGTCATCAGATTTTTTCACTCCTTATTCTCACATATCTCAATATCCTAGGTGGGAAAATAAATAATCATCTTCTTTGGCACCTTGCCAAGGCCCCAAGTAAAATCCTTCTAGCTCACACTTTGTAGATTAGGCTTCATATTCCAATGATCCTTACACTCAAGTCCAAGGACAACCCATCTACTCCCATTCACCTCAGTACCAGATTGATTCTTATTCTGATTTTTACCCACCACAGTCTGCGTACCGCTCAACTTATCCAGCTCCTCCACAATCTAATTTTGAGGATAAGTTCAATCAGCTGACTCAACTCATCTTGGCCAACCAACAATCCATTCAAGCTCAGTTTGATCGACTTGATAAAGAATTCAACATGGACCAACATGCTAGCTTCTCCACTGAGCACTTTGAAAATCCATTGCCTGATTATGACTTGAATGATCAATCTATAATTTCTCAATCTAATAACTCTCAAATAATTTTTGATGATAAGAATAATATGGAGCAGACATATCAGGAGAACTGGGAGGAAGCTAATGAAACTCAATTTGTTATGGCCAAGCATAATCACGAAGAAAATGGTGAGGAGTCTAAGTTGGGAGGAGAAGAAAAGAATAATGAAACTCAAATTTGGGCTCTAAATCCTGATGACTATTATGATCCGGCCAAGCATTACTCTTCTCCTCGTCATTCATCTTTTTTGACCTCAAATACCAACCCAGATGATCAATTCAATCAATTAATGCTCCATATTCAATCCCTCCAAGAGCGAATCGATAAGCTGGCTGAGGAAGTCAAAAACATGGAGGGAGATCAATTCCTTGATTACTCTGGATCCAATCCTTCTCATCAAATCCTTGATACTGACTATGATCAATCACTGATTCCCCATTATCATAACATTCAGATCCACTGTGACTCAGAAGATGAAGGGATTATGGAGAGATCTTGTCAGAAAAATTTGAATGAGGAACCTAGAGGATTTGAGGGGATTGAGGAATTTGCTGGAAAAGAAATGAATGAAGTTGATGAATTAATGAATGATCATATTCCCCCTCCTAAAAATAAATTTGAGGAGCCTGTGCTTGATTGCCCTCCTAAGGAGAATGCTAGAGAGGTGGATGATCTCAAGTTGGGGGGAGAGGAGGAGAATAATGAACCTCAGATCTATGATCAAATGTCTCTCCCTGAATTTGATGAGATTCTCTTTGAAGATGGGAAGGAAGATGAAGTGAAGATAGAACAAGAATTGAACACGTGCTTGAATAATGCAATTGAGGTTAATGAAAAATTAAATAGGTTGAATGTACCGCATGACAATTTTTATACTTTCAATCTGGAGGAGAGGGTAGAGCTTATACCAATTCTTGACCACGTTGATTCTTCTGACATTCCTCCAGCCGATTGGTCTAACCTTACTCTACGTCTAGCTAATTTATCTGATCCCATGGAATCTCATGACCATTGTGTTGAGGAGCACATTTCTTTGGCTCTTTATGTTGATAACCTCCTCGACACCAATAAATTTATGGGAGTCTCTCTCTCTCCGTTCTCTCCACACCTCACTAATATTCACGAAAGTGAAATTGTTTTGAAAGATAAGGTCTGCATCACTTCATTCACATCTTTTACAGACCTTCAGGAGGAATATTTTATTATTGACGATATGATCTTGAGCAATGTTGTAATGCTCCGGGTCGTAAACTCGGTCCAGTCCTAAAGACTCACGTCGGATTCCGATCGAAACGTCACAGTGGAACAACCCAAATGGTACAATTACGGTAGAGAATTTCACATAAATACTGAGATATCATTGCAACAGAAATGAAATTACTCGAATCATCAACTTACATTCAAATGAATTCATCCACATAGATCGAAATAAAGGTAACAATTTAACAAGTCATTTATTACATAACCAAATTTTACACACATTTTTTTTCTTAACTACCTATGACAATGACACGTAATAAATCCAAGCTGCGGTCAGAACTCTGCAAGATCACTCCTCGTTTTCTTCTACCGTTTCTCCTGAAAATGTTCAACAAGGTGAGTCTACGAATAGACCTATTAAGAGACTAAGCATAGTCCCCAGTCATAACATGTAAAAATATATCCAAAGTGATTTACGGTATTTCATTTTATAAGTCATTCTTAGGCATAATTTCAAATAGATGTCACATAAGATTAATACATTTAACTCAATTTCAATTTTTACAATCATAAGTCATGATATTAACATTTTACAAATAAAACATGTACATTAAAAATTTATTCTATCAATGACAAAGTAAATGAGAATTCAAAATTTGCAAACATTATCATATAATATAATTTGAATCATTTATCAATAGAATTATTCCAGTACAAGGCGGAGTAGTTTTCCAAATCACCATTTGATATACCGGAGATTCATTAACAGTAAACATTTACAGTGTAATAATAGTAAAATACAATAACAGTTCAGTAGGTAATAACACTAGTTTCAATATCAGTTCAATGAGCAGTAACAGTAGTTTCAGTATCGATTCAATGAACAGTAATAATAGTTCCAATATCAATTTAGTGAGCAGTAACAGCCATTTCAATAACGACTCAGTGAACAGTAGCAGTAGTTTCAATATCAATTTAGTAAGTAGTAACAGTTGTTTCAATTTCATTTCAGTGAGAAGTAACAGTCGTATAAATAGCCAAGACACAGTGTCTAAATCACCACTAGAAGGACAGTCAGTCGGTACTCGATCACCTAGGTAAATAGTGACGAGTCTTGGTTATTGCGCAGAATCGGGAGAAGTCCTCTCCACCTTAACCAGTGGTACTTGTCCACCTCCAGGATTTCATCCCCGTTACCCTCGGGGCCAGTACAGTGTGAATCTCTCCATAGGGGCATTTCTATGGCTTGTTTCCAGTCTCCCCCTATGGTGGCAGTGTCCATTTGGCAGTAATAACAGTACGATAATTATATATATGACTTATATGAAATGGACACATGCCACTCAAAAATTCATGCTGTTAACATTAAGTATAAAATATGCCAGTATTGAAAATCTTTTTTTTATTTCTAAAATTCTCAACTTATCCAAATATAAGGGCATATATATATATATATATATCAAAAATTGCTAATTCTGTTTACAAAGATCAAAATGTCTTGAAATTTTAGAGAATCAATATATTTACAGGAAGGATCAAAACAAAAAATTATCATCATTTTTTAGATAGTAATTATAATATTTCCAGAATTACTTATACTCCAACATGCATCATAAATTGACTAAATTTAGCTACCAAATTCAGAAGACCGATAACATTTTACTAAAAATCACATTTGTACGTAACATTGCACAGAAAAGTTTTCATAATTTTTCATGCAGGAATTAAATTGTTTCCAGAATCATTTAAATTCTCCTATACAAGGAAAATTAACTAAATTTAACTACAGTACTATGAAAATCACCATAATTTCTCAAACCATCATTTATAATAGAAATATCATTTTTAAATTTTTTTATTTATTTTTCACGCTGTATTACTAATATTTTGATAAAATAACAAAATGCATCATTAATAATAAATTAACTAAATATATCCACAATGATCAGAAATTTACTCAAAATTTACAGAACGTTGGTCCAGGTAGTAGTATCATATTTAAGAAACTTTACTATTTTTCATTCGGTGTTTCTAATTTCTAAAATTTTATATCATATTCTAAAGTTTACAATAATAACTTTTAAATAAAAAAATTTATTCAAAAGGTTCACAATGACTGAAATATACTAATAATTAACTTATAAATATCATATATCAGTTCTGTAATATTCTCAGGATTTTTCACAGAATATTAACATTTATTCAATTTTTCACTCATTTGCTCAAACATTGAAAATTATACAAGTCAAGAGTCAGTGATCAAAATAATATGAAATTTTAATATGTTAGTTTTAACATGCATTTAATTCTTCTGGTAAAGTTTCAAAATTTTTCATAAAGTATTTCTGTTTATCTCATAAGTTTATACTTCTAATAACTTATTGAAAATTCTATAAGTTCACTTACAGACATCTATAATTGTTGGTAGTTTAAGAATACATCACACACAATGTAATAACTATACTGTGAAATCGTAAGCTTTTTATGAACAATATATATAATTTTTATATAATTATTTATTTTCTTATCATGTATTAAAAATTGATTAACAGAAATATTGTGGTCTAAAAATAATGAAACTTTTTCTACACGTGGGTCTCATAGTAAGATGCATTCCTACAATTTATGATAATTTTATATCACTCCTTTAGACTTTTAGTATAATTAAACACATTTAAGATAATATTAAAATATTTATAAACGTGAACATGATTTGAATCAGACATTGAAATTTTTACAGAGAGCTTATAATATCAGATCCCATGATTTTGGAAATTTTCTAAATTTAACATGCACCATTGTTAATTATATTGTATTAATCACTTGATTTCACCTTTAATTACATGTCTTAACACTAATGATCTCATGATAATTCGACTAGATGTGATCACACATGGTGAAATACATATCTTTGGATTTAATTATCTCTATAGATGCTAATTAACACACCCTAAATCATTTTAAATATGTTAATCGCGCTAATTAAGAGGATTAATGCTAAATCCTTTACCTTAATAAAGCTTAAACACCTCCTTAATAAGTCCTGGACCCTCTCTTTCAGCACTTCACGTAGCCAGCCTCTAAGAAGAGCAAATGAGGCCCCCTTCATAGCTATTTATAGGAAATTTTCTCTAATCAATTTTAACCCTTGATTTAATCAAGGGTAGAGTTTAAATATTTATTTTAATGTTATTTAATTAAAAATCTGACCTTCAAAGTTTCACCAACCCACTCAACCCATTCCTTTTGACTACCCCATATTTTTCTTTTTTTATGTATATGGCACATGGACTTTTGACTAATAAGAAGGAAAGGGTTTACTCTAAAATAAAAGTTTAACAAAACAAAAAAATAATAAATATTTTTTTTAAACAGCCGCAAGCGGCCAAAGGAGGGGGGCGCCCACCTCCCGCGCGCCCCCGCCAGCCTGCGTGCGCGAGCGCGTGGGCGGCCACCTTTTTTATTTTTTATTTATTATTTTTTTCATTTAAACCTTTCTTCTCTTTTGTTTTAAACACTTAGTCCCCTTCTTTTTTAGCTTTGTTTATTATTTCTCTTTCTTCTCTTTCCCTTAACTTCTAAACCTATTTTTTTACCAAGGCTAAAATAATTATAATAAGACTAAGAATTTAAACATTTAGGCATAAATAAATATATTTTTATAAATCAAATAAAATACTAAACTATACATTCGTAGGACATTACACCCTCTCCCCCTTAAAGAAAACTTCATCCTCGAAGTTTGGAGTTTAGATCACATACTGAACAATCAAGGGTACTTCTTCTTCATTGCTTCCTCTGGTTCCCACGTGGCCTCCTCATAGGAAAAGTTCCTCCATAGTACCTTCACCAATGGAATGACTTTAGTTCTCAGCACCTGCTCCTTGCGGTCTAGAATTCGAACAGGTTGCTCTTCATAAGATAGGTTCTGCTGAAACTGCATCTGCTCGGAACTGATTACGTGTGCCGAATCGTGTGCGTACCTCTTCAGCATGGACACGTGGAACACCAGATGTACTCCCTCGAGAGACGGAGGTAAAACCAACCGATATGCCACGTTCCCTAATCTCCCCAGAATCTCGAACGGTCCGATGTACCATGGATTTAGCTTCCCACGTTTGCCAAATCGAACAATTCCTTTTGTTAGAGATACCTTGAGGAAAATGTGATCACCAATTTCAAATGCCAACTCCTTCCTTCGGTTATTAGCATAGCTCTTTTGTCGGTCTTGTGTTGTTGCCAATCTTTGTTTGATTAACCTGATCTTTTCCGTAGTTTCTTGAACAACTTCTGGTCCCACATGCTGTTTGTCTCCTGTTTCCTCCCAACACAACGGAGATCTACAAGGTATACCATACAGTGCCTCGAATGAAGCCATGCCTATACTCGCGTGGAAGCTATTATTATAAGAAAATTCCACAAGAGGTAGATGTCGCTCCCAATCGCCCTTCCAATCTAGAACACAAGCCCTAAGCATGTCCTCCAGTGTCTGAATAACCCTTTCAGACTGACCGTCAGTTTGCGGGTGAAAAGCCGAACTGAGCTTGAGCCGCGAACCAAAAGCTTCCTGCAACCCTTGCCACAGTTTGGATGTGAACCGAGAATCCCTGTCGGAGATGATCAACTTTGGAATCCCGTGAAGTCTGACGATGGTATCAACATATAGTCTTGTCAAACTTTCCACCGATTGCTTCACCTTCATAGGAAGGAAATGTGCAGACTTTGAAAATCGATCCCCAATCACCCATATAGAGGCATTGCCCTTTACTGATCTGCGTAACCCAGTCACAAAATCCATAGTGATTGCTTCTCATTTTCACTGAGGAATTTCTATTTTCTGCATTAGCCCTGAAGGCTTTTGGTGCTCTGCCTTTACCTGCTGACAAACCAAGCACCTAGCAACATAGTCGGTAACATCCTTCTTCATTCCTTACCACCAAAAAGACCATTTCAAGTCTTGATACATTTTACCACCTCCTGGATGAGTAGAGAACATTGATCGGTGAGCTTCCTCTAGAACCTGTCGTCTCATATCGGCTAAATCAGGTACACAGATCTGGTGTTGAAACCGAATCACTCCATCTTCATCACGAGCAAAGTCGATCTTCCCGATCAATTCTTGTAGCTGGGGGTCATCTTTTTGTACATCTACCACCTTGTCATGCATTGTTGACCTAATGGTCAATTGAGACACAAATGCCTGACAAAACTGAGGCTCGATCACAGCCACAAGTTGCACTACATCTTTGATCATTTTCCAATCATGCTGCATCATAACCCTTTTTCTGCTGAGAGCATCAGCTACTACATTCGCCTTTCCTGGATGGTATCATAATTCAAAGTCATAGTCTTTTAAGAATTCGACCCATCTCCTTTGTCTTAGATTCAACTCCTTCTCAGAAAAGAGATATTTCAGACTCTTGTGGTCAGTGAACACCTCGAACTTGACGCCATAAAGATAATGACGCCAGATCTTCAAAGCATGAGCCACTACAGCCAACTCCAAATCATGAGTCGGGTAGTTTCGCTCGTGCTCCTTTAGTTGGCGAGAGGCATAAGCGACCACCCTTCCATTTTGCATCAATACACTGCCTAACCCAACCTTCGATGCATCAGAGTAGATAGCGAAGTCGTCTGCATTGTTAGGCAAAACAAGAACTGGTGCCGATGTTAGCCTAGCTTTCAGCTCTTGGAAACTCTTCTCACATCTCTCAGACCATATATATCTGACTCCCTTTCGGGTCAACTTGCTTAGTGGCGCCGCTAGGGATGTGAATCCCTCAATAAAGCAGCGATAATAACCGACTAACCCTAAGAAACTTCGAATCTCCGTGGGAGATTTAGGAGACTTTCATTCCAATACCGCTTGAACTTTTGTGGGGTCAACATCAACACCACTACTTGAGATTACATGCCCGAGGAAATGAACCTCCTTCAGCCAAAAGTCACATTTGCTGAACTTAGCATACAGCTTATGCACTCTTAGCATCTCGAGGATGATTCTCAAGTGTTCTCGATGCGAAGCTTCATCAGAAGAATATACCATCACATCATCAATAAAGACAATCACAAAGGTGTCAAGATAAGGTCTAAACACCTGATTCATCAAGTCCATAAAAGCTACAGGGCCATTTGTTAGACCAAAAGGTAGCACTAAGAATTCATAATGGCCATATCTCGTTCGAAACGCCATCTCGGATGTGTCTTCTTCCCTTATCCTCAATTAATGGTATCCCGAACGCAGATCAATCTTTTAGAACACCGTGGCTCCTTGCAACTGGTCAAACATGTCATCAATATGGGGTAAAGGGTACTTATTCTTAATGGTCACCTCATTAAGTTTGCGATAGTCAACGCATAACCTAAGAGAACCATCCTTCTTCTTCACAAATAGAAATGGAGCTCCCTATTACGACACACTTGGATGGATAAACCCTTTGTCTAACAAGTCTTGAAGTTGTTTTTTAGTTCTGCCAATTCTACTAGGGCCATTCGGTAGGGTGCCTTAGAGACAGGTGTTGTGCCATGTAACAAGTCAATGGCAAACTCTAACTCCCTTGTAGGTGGTAACCTGAGCAAATCCTCTAGAAATACATCTAGGAATTCCCGAACAACCTCGATCGCTGCTACGGTCGGTGACTGGTCAGCATCCGACTTCGTGACTACGCTTGCCAAGAATGCATCGTAACCCTTCTTCAACATTCGCATTATCTTCATTGCTGAAACTACTAACTTCTTTCCAGCCATGTGTTTCAGTAAGGGATGAGAAAACTCTTTCTCTTTAGGGATGCGAAAAATAACTCTCTTCCTTCGGAAATCTATCAGAGTGTAATATTCTTCTAACCAATCAAGTCCTAGGATAACATCAAAGTCTTGCATAGGTAAACAACAAAAATAACTAGGTAGAGTTCTTCCTTCTATAATAACTGACAGTGAGGGTATATGCCCCTTGATAGACACTGCTCCTGCAGGTGTGTGCACCAACAGGGGAACGTCCAGGTCTAACGACTCAATTCCAAATTCCTAATGCAATTGATGAGCAAACATCTCAGAAATGAAACTATGTATGGCACTAGTGTCAAATAATACTCTAGCATTAATACCATTGATAGAGATAGTACCTTCTGTGAGGTCCTCCACCTACTCAGCATCCTCTCTAGCTAGTGCAAACACTCGAGCTGGCGCTCGGGGTCTCCCTGCGGGTCTCGCTGCTGCTGGTCTGACTGCTACTGGAGCTGCTGTTGTTGCAACTGGCCGAGCTACTACCGACTGCATCATCTTTGGATAATCTCGGATCATGTGGCCCTTCTCGCCGCAACGAAGACACCTGCCAGTGGCGATCCAGCATACTTCCCCGCCATGTCGCTTGCCACATTGTTTACATTCTAGTTTATCGTTGTTCCTTGCTGGTGGTGTGGTCTTCCCTGTCACGAATGACTGCGACGGATTGCTCATCACCTTTTTACCTTTGTCATACCGGTGAAATGGTGCTGATGGTCTCTTTGTCGAAGTCCTCTTCTCCTCTTGATATAACTCCATGTCGCTCTCTTGACAACATGTCGCGTCAAGAGCCGCCTCCATAGTAGCAAGATCCAGTACAACTAGGCGGGTCCAAAGCGACGGTCGTAGTCCCGCCACAAATTTCTTCACCTTCCTCCTTTCATCTGTAGCAATGTGTGGTGCATATTTTGATAATTCCACAAACTTGACCTCATACTCGAGCACGGTCGTCGACCCTTGAGTTAGGGCCAGAAAGTCTTGCTCCAGCTTGTCTTGTACATGCTCCGATATGTATTTTGCCGTGAATAGCTCCCTAAATTCTTCCCAAGTAATTTCATGCTCTAGCCTGTCAGGTTGATTCCGTAGCACAGACGCCCACCATACGTCTGCTCTCTCCTGTAGCATGTACGCCGCCAAACTTATTTTGTCCTCATCCGCACACCAGATGACCCAAAAAATATTCTCTATTTCGCGGAGCCAGTTTTCAGCCATGATTTGCTGACTCTCCCCCTTAAAAGAGGGTGGAGCCATCCGCCGAAATCTCTCCATCATAGTCACCCCTTCGGAAACCTGCTCTTGGGGTGATGCTGCCTGAGTTTGGAGTTGCGTCTGAAGAGCTGCCTGTGTCTGAGCCTGGGTTTGCATAGCCGGAACCAAGACTTGCATGAACATCCCATAATCCACCAAAGGTGGTGGGGCGGAGATGGGGGTCCACTCGGCTCCTCTTGAGCATCGTCATTCTGATCTGCACGACGACCTCCTCCCGCCATAGTCTGACAATACAATTATACGGTTAAGTTTTCATCATAACTCCCTACTAGTTTAAGATTTTACAATGTGGATTAAGCTGATGACTATTTATGTAAATTCTCAACCGTGGTGACTCTGATACCACTCTCTGTAATGCCCCGACTCGTAAACCCAGTCCAGTCCTAAAGACTCACGTCAGATTCCGATCAAAACGTCACAGTGGAACAACCTAAACGGTACAATTACGGTAGAGAATTTCACATAAATATTGAGATATCATTGCAGCGGAAATGAAATTACTCGAATCATCAACTTACATTCAAATGAATTCATCCACATAGATCGAAATAAAGGTAACGATTTAACAAGTCATTTATTACATAACCAAATTTCACACACATTTTTTTTCTTAACTACCTATGACAATGACGCGTAGTAAATCTAAGCTGCGGTCAGAACTATGCGAGATCACTCCTCGCTTTCTTCTACCGCTTCTCCTGAAAATGTTCAACATGGTGAGTCTACGAATAGACCCAGTAAGAGACTAAGCATAGTCCCAAGTCATAACATGTAAAAATATATCCAAAGTGATTTACGGTATTTCATTTTATAAGTCATTCTTAGGCATAATTTCAAATAGATGTCACATGAGATTAATACATTTAACTCAATTTCAATTTTTACAATCATAAGTCATGATATTAACATTTTACAAATAAAGCATGTAGATTAAAATTTTATTCTATCAAAGACAAAGTAAATAAGAATTCAAAATTTGCAAACATTATCATATAATATAATTTGAATCATTTATCAATAGAATGATTCCAGTACAAGGTGGAGTAGTCTCACGCATAGTGAAAGGATCTAGACAGACCTAATCTGTCCTTTTCCAAATCACCATTTGATATACCGGAGATTCATTAATAGTAAACATTTACAGTGTAATAATAATAAAATATAATAACAGTTCAGTAGGCAATAACACTAGTTTCAATATCAGTTCAATGTGCAGTAACAGTATTTTCAGTCTAAATTCAATGAACAATAATAATAGTTCCAATATCAATTCAGTGAGCAGTAACAGTCGTTTCAATAACGACTCAGTGAACAGTAGCAGTAGTTTCAATATCAATTCAGTAAGTAGTAACAGTCGTTTCAATTTCATTTCAGAGAGAAGTAATAATCGTATAAATAGCCAAGACACAGTGCCCAAACCACCACTAGAAGGACAGTCAGTCGGTACTCGATCACCTAGGTAAATAGTGATGAGTCTTGGTTACTGCGCAGAACCGGGAGAAGTCCTCTCCACCTTAACCAGTGGTACTTGTCCACCTCCAGGATTTTATCCCCATTACCCTCGGGGCTAGTACAGTGTGAACCTCCCCATAGGGATATTTCTATTGCTTGATTCCAGTCTCCCCCAATGGTGGCAGTGTCCATTTGGCAGTAATAACAGTACGATAATAATATATATGACTTATATGAAATGGACACATGCCACTCAAAAATTCATGCTGTTAACATTGAGTATAAAATATGCCAATACTTAAAATCCTTTTTTTTATTTCTGAAATTCTCAACTTATCCAAATATAAGGGCATATATATATATATCAAAAATTGCTAATTCTATTTACAGAGATCATAATGCCTTGAAATTTCAGAGAATCAATACATTTACAGGAATGATCCAAACAAAAAATTATCATCATTTTTTAGACAATAATTATATTTTTTCTAGAATTATTTATACTCTAACATGCATCATAAATTGACTAAATTTAGCTACCAAATTCAGAAGACCATTAACCTTTTACTGAAAATTGTTAGGACAGGTGGTACGCGAAAATAGATATAGAGGGGGGGGGGTGAATGGATCTTTTAGAAATATCGCCCAATTAATCTATAAACACATTCTAAGAAACGATTGAAGAAATCACCACCGAAGATGCCTAGAAATAAAGGCATCTATTGAACTAGTGGGCAAACACTTAGGATGCTAACACAGGATCAGCGAGAGACGACATAATCCACAACGTTCAGGCTTAAGCAAGTCAGATATCGAATTGAGTAAATAGCGCTCAAATAGACGGTGAACAAAACCTGTGAAGGAGAAGGGGGATAAGGAACAATCTCACCAATGCAAACCACTGCTCACAGGACTTTTAGGTGGTTCGGCCAGACACTAGTCTGCCAACATCCAGCCCTCACTCCAAACCAGAGTGAGGCTTCCCTTGCAAAATGCAAGACGCAGACTCAGTCTGCAAACAAGACGCTGCCTAACAGCTTGACCCAGGGGAACACTCTCCCCTCTTCCTCCAAACTGGCGGGGAACTACTAGTGACACCCCGTCACTAGCAACCGGAGACACCGGCCTCCCTTCCTCTGAGTCCTCAGAGGGGAACCGAAGATAAATCTCCCTTCTCCTGAATCCTCAGGAGGAACCCGACCTCAATCCAGAGAATCAGAAGAACAAAGTGGAAATGAGAAAAACCGTAAAATAGAAAATAAAGCTAGCAGAAAAACTGAAACGAATATGGCTCTCGCAGGTGTTGACACTCACTTTTAGCCCACAAGTTACGCCATTTCTCTTATTCATCATTTTTGATGCCCCGAATTACCCATTATTTTGGAGCCTTCCTTGGATGGATTTTGAGCCAATTTTCATTGTTCCATTCCCTTTGAGCCCTAGAGATCATGATTTCCTAGAGCCCTGGAGCTTATTTTATCAACTTCTGGCTTCTAAGTCGACTTTCGGCCCATTTAGGCCAGCTTCCCTCAAGTAATCGGCTCTCTCCTACTGCGTAGTCCTGAAAGTGGTCCTTTTTCATCTCCTTCTATCCCTCTATTCAAAACGTTGTCCTCACAAAAGTTGTTCCTCTTTCAACGTTCTACAATTTCTTCTTCTATGCCGTTGGCTAGTTCTACCCCGTTTGTGAGATATTCGTATTCTTCTGACGTGCTGTGCTGTACAGAATTCTTTCTCTCTCTTCTAGCACCATTTTCTCCCTCTTCTGATCATTTTCTCATCTTGCGTTCTTCATGAAAGTTGTTCCTCTCTCAGTTGTCTACAATTTCTTATTCTACCACTTTCACTAGTTCTACCCCCTTTGAGAGATACGCTACAATTTCCAAAGTCGCACATAGTCGGCCTAGAATTTTCCTTCATCGATGTGAAGGTCTAGTGCAGGTGCGTCACATCGATGTGAAGGTCTAGTATAGGTGCGTCACAGCCCCTTTAACGGTCTATCGTAAGACCGTTAGAGCACATGTGACGGTCCTATAGTAGACCGTCACACCCAAACTCACCCGAAATCAACCCGTTCGACCCCTAGAGCGTGGCGGTCCTACCCTAGACCGTCAGAGCAATGTGGCGATCCTACGATAGACCGCTACACATAGCAGAGAGTCCAATTTATGCTGGACTATGCCCCGAAAACTACGTGGCGAGCCTATCTTGCAGATCCCATAACTTCTTCAATTCTTATCCAAATTGATCCCCGTTTTTTCCTACTTCTAGCCCTTTGTATTATCTTGAATTTGGTTCATAGAAATCAAATTTTCATTGGCTACATCTCTCGGGATCTGGGTCGCAAGATCAGGATTTAAGCATCCTGGTACAACTAAAACTCTGTTTTCTAGTGCGACAGGGCTACCTTCCAAGAGCCATATCTTCTAGAATCCTCCTCTGAATTGATCCTCGTTTGTTCCTATCTCTTGTCCTTAGTATTATCTCGAGTTTGATCCAGAGAACTCGATTTATCTTGGACTATATCTCCGGGAATCATGATAAGAAGATGGGGCTTTCTTGCAAAACTCTCTTAAAATTACCCAGTTCACAGTCGCGACGGGGGGGCCTCTTTCTTGGTTCGGGGTGAAGCCATGCTGCAACTCCAACTCACAACTTCGACCCCAACTTGAAGAGGGAAGTATTAGCTTTCAATTGCATCCGTCTGGACTTGATTTCATGATCTATACTCTTAGTTCTCTTCCTCTTAAAATCACAAATCATCACAATTTTTTGCACTTTTCTGCTACATATGCGTTTTCCCCCGTTTTGCATCGATGATTTCTCTCCATTCTCTCAATCAAATCTCATGCATGCACAATACGCACACCTCTTATTTTCACCCTTCCACAGGGGTTAAAAATCTCCCCCCTGTGAGTTTGCCCTCAATTTCTACCCCTATTTTATCACTGCAGGATTGATGTTACACATGCATATTCTAATGGGTTTTTTATCCTTGTTTTGGCTTTGTTTTGCAGGAGAGCATGAATACAACGTGAGGCACTTTTCCTCTAGCAGGATGGAAGGAGAGGAGGTTTGAATCCACAAAGTTCCCCGCACCTCGTTTGTCAAGCGCGATCAAGTTTTCTTTCCAAGGTACACGGCGCCGTTCTTTACACTTCTTCGTCCTTTGACGTTGTTAATCTTTGGTGGCGATCACGGTCAGTTCTTCTATTCATTACCCCCTTGTTCATACTTCTATGATTGCTTCATACACATGCATGGTTAGTTAAGGGGCGCGGGGTAGATTAATCCATCTACATCCTTATTTTTTGGCGATCACGGTGGGACAACCAATGCCCATCACGCTTGTTTTCATGCTTTTTTGTAGGTTGGGTGGGTGCATGTTCATGTTTAGGTAGTATTTCCTCCATTCTCCCACTATTTTTGGTGTTTTACGGACTCTGGTTGTGTGACGGTCTTATTGTAGACCGTCATGGTCATGTAACGGTCATTTGGTAGACAGTTACAGATTCTGGCAGTCTTGCACGCATGCTCATAGGGCCGTGTTCGTCGGGACATAACTTTTGATCCCGATGTTCGATTGCACTGATTTTTCTTCCGTTGGATAGCCCTTTGTATTGTCTTTCCATACATATATCATTTGCATCATTTGGTTAACATTTACATATTCTAATATTATCCAACTTTTTGAGTTTTGTGCATAAGTTCTGCAGGCAGGCTCAGAGACAGGTTCACAGGTACATCTTTACTCAGTGATTTGATTACATTTTTGGTGTCTGATTGCACTAATTTTTGTTCCATTGGATAGTCCTTTGTATTGTATTTCCATCCATAGCTTATTTGCATCATTTGGGTCTCATTTGCTTAGTTAAAAATTGTCACCATTTTACCATTTTGCGCATAAAATCTGCATGTGGTCTGCGCACAGGTTCACAGGGGCAACTTTGCTCAGTGATTTGATTGACCTCCCGGGGTCAGATTGATCTGTTATTGGGCCCGTTGTGCAGACCTTTGTATTATCTTTCCATCCATACACTATTTATTATATTTGGATCATGTTTGCATAGTTTAATATAGTCTTGATTTTCTAATTTTAAGCTAGAATTTGCATGCACTCCGGTGCACATAGGGCCATACATTGCATATCATAGTTGCATTTCCTACCTTGGTAAGTGATCCTCTCATCTCCATATTCCTTAGAGTCGACTAGGTGATCTTATCCGGGACCTCAATAAGTCCTCGTGAGCCGTGGATTCCCACACGGACACCGGGCCGGTTGTACCTTTCCACCCCTTAGGCTTGCATTTGCATAAGTGTGAGGGAGTTAACCTTAGTCAACCCAAAGTTTGGACCTTATTCCCATAGGATTCCTATCTTGGGGGAATTATTATTAATTCAAATCATTAAATGGTCTATTAAAATCTCAAAAATATTTCCCATCATATCAACTTGTTTGACTTGGGTGAAAACTCTCACATTGCATTGTTTATTTTGTTTGTTTTAGTGGTGTTTTGTGTTGCATCCACATGTTTCGTAGTTGTTAGGCCCACTTAGGTTACCCCATTTTGTATGTCTATTATCTAGTCCATTGTCCCTTGGTCCGTTGTCCATTCATCTTTGCATTAGTGGGTCAGTCCCCCTTATTCTCAAGCCCATTAAGCCATCACTTCCCCACTTGTATTCTCCTTGATATCCTTGTATTAAGTCTCCATTTACCCTCATGGAGTATCATTCTAACCCCTTGTATCATTCTTTTTTCCAATCTTCTTCCCATTCCCGCGTGGAATCCTCTTCCCACGCGGGCCCATCTTCCCGTGGTCCCTCTTATCCCTCCGAGGAACAGGCTAATCTCATGGCCCATCTTTCAAGCCTTGTTCACCAAATGGATCCGACCCAGGCCCAACGTCTTATTGCATCTCATCTTCATGGGCTTCCTTCTCTTAATGGGCCTTCTTCTCTCATTAATGGGCCTCATCATCTTAACGGGCCCCATTCTCCTAATGGGCCTTATTTTTCTAATGGGACTAATTCTTCTTCTCCTTATGCTGCCAGCCCAATGGGTCCTTATGCTCATGCTTCTTCCAGGCCCACATATCCTTCTATTCTCGGAATGGGCCCTTCTTATTCTCAGCCCGGATCCTCTTATCCGGCCCCTTATCATCATACTGGTTCGAATTCACATCCTCTTGCTCAAGCTGGCCCATATTCTTCTCGATCTCTCCCTACCCAAGAGATGATTGTTCAAACCCAACACCAACTTGATGAGCTTCAACGTTGGTGTTAGCGCAGCAAGAGTGATATAGAAGGGGGGATGAATAGATCACTCCCAATTTGTAAAAACTTAGGCAGAAAATTAATTCTACTGCTTACGCCCTTCCTGAACCCGCACACAGAGAAATGCAAATGTAGTCACCAAACAAGGCAGTATAAGTAAATGAGAATGAAGAACTGATCACATGGAAGCAAAGAGACAAGCAGATGGAGAGCGCAAATAATAACAGCAAACCACAGAAGAGGCACTCGATTTTTAGGTGGTTCGATTACAGTCCGCAATCTACATCCACCCCTCACTCCAACTAGAATGAGGATTCCACTAGACAATGCTAGAACACTGCAGACTCAGTCTGCGAACAACATGCTGCCACACAGCTTGAACAACCAAGGGAACCAAATCCCTCAACCAAGCTCTGCTACCCACAGAACTTGAAACATGTTCCAACTACCAGCTAGAACAGAACCGGAGACACCTCTCCCTTCCTTCACACACCGGAGGGAACCTGCTAATGACAACCTGTCACTAGCAACACCAGAGATCACCGATCTCTCTTCCTCTGCAACCCAGAGGGAAACCGGAGTAACACTCCCTTCCTCCACACACCGGAGGAGAACCAATTCGAATCAGAAGAATGAACAAAATAAAAGGAAAACAAAATAGAAACAAAGACCAATGAAGAAGCGGTCGGTTCTGAAACCAATACAAATGTAGCTTCAAAGGAAGCAATTCATCAAACCACAAACACTGCTCTCTCTCTCTCAAACATACTCCTCTCGGATCTGGACACTATGGAACTCTCTGCTCTTTTTCCTTTCTGGATCGTGCAGTCTCACACAAATGGCTTCTGCTTTTTCTTTTCACGATCAAGCTTCTACTGAAGGACGAAGCTCCATATTTATAGTAGATATTGGGCGTGTGGCTGCCAGGTTCCCGCCCATGAACTTTTTGCCAGATCATTTGAATTTCGACCACATGGCAGCATCCTGACTAGGTTGCCATCCACATGTCATGCTCCTGGTTTCTTGGATCACGTGCTAGGTGCCAACCTCGGATCACGTGCCCAATCATCAGCCTGAATCGCCTGCAGATAGAGGCAGAAGGAATGTATATACTTAGTTAGTTCAGGCTATTAACACAAGTGTATATACTGCAGAAACAGCAACTGAGTAAGTGTGTACAACGTGAGAGAGTGTATAGACTTAATGAATAAGCACATGTGAAGGCAGTGTATAGACTTAATGCATAAGCTCATGAATGGCAGTGTATAGACAAACGAGCCTTACCAAAGTGTAAACTTTACAAAGCTTCATCCACTGTATAGACTTCACGAAGCCTAACCAGTGTACAGACTTGGAATGAGTGTGCTGTGAGCACTGGATAGACTCAAGATATAACAACCGAATGTATAGAGTTGTGGTCGAACAACCCAATGCATAGACTTGAAACAAGAGGCCAGTGTTCAGACTTTGAGGAAGAGATGCACTGTTCGCTATGTACAGACTTGATAGTGTAAGACTCTTAATAAGATGGTGAATAGTGTATTGACTTGATGCCCAACGATGATGTATAGACTTCGACAAGCTTGAGCCAGTGTATAGACTTTGCCAGAGTGAGACGATGCATGAGACGCTCGGCTGTACAGACTTGCAAAGTTCTGAATGAGACGATCAGCTGTAGGACCGATGTACAGACTCTGAATGTGAAGGCAGGCTGTATAGACTTGAATCGCTTGAAGCGATGTACAGACTTGGTGAGGCTCAAGCAGTGTACAGACTTATGAAGGCTTCAGCGTTGTACGGACATGGAAGTACCACTATGGATGTATGGACTTGATGATTCACTGTGGATGTATGGACTTGAGTGAATGAAGCCGATGTACAGACTTGCCGATTCGAAGCCATTGTACAGACTTTGAAGAACAGTTCAATGTATAGACTTGAAGCCCCTGAACTAATGTTTAGACTTCACACTGTACAGACTTTGAGGCTTTGAATTTGTAAGCTAAATGCAATGTAGAGACTTAGCACTGTATAGACTTGACCAGGAAAGCGTAGGAAAAGGTATGAGTTAATGGACTTGGCCAAGCGTAGGAAAAGATGTGGAGTGTACACACTTGGTAAAATAAAGTCCAGTGTATAGACTTGGTAAACTGAAGTCCAGTGTATAGACTTGCAGATGCGAAGACGATGTACAGACTTAGAAGGATTTGAATGGGAGAGTGTATGGACTTGATTCCTGTAGCAGTGTATAGAGTTGAAGTTTAGACAAACCAGTGTATAGACATGAAGCTTGACAATCCAGTGTATAGAGTTGAAGCTTGGAAGGATGTATAGAGTTGAGCTGTACTGACTTTGGCAATGTGCAGACTTAACTGGTCGGGCAGTGTATAGACTTAGAATATTATGACCAGTGTATAGACTTCAGTTAGAAGGTGCCCGATGTATAGAGTTGAAGATGATATGCCAATGTACAGACTTAATCAATCAAGCTGGTGTATAGACTTTGGTACCCAGACACTCAATGTTCTGATGGGTTGACGCATCAGCAAGGGTGGGTCGACCCACTCCTGTTCATTCTAACTAAGCAGAGTGTAGATAGATGAACTAATGAAACATCATATGAACTGTACTCACTTACATGATGAACCAGCATAAATCTAGAGATAGTAGATTGATTTATAGTGTGAGACATCATCAAAACCATAGGGATGTAACAATCTCCCCCTTTTTGATGATGGCAACACTATGAATCAAGCAATATCAAAGTTCAACAGGAAATTAATATCAGCTGCAACAAACAGAGTAAATTCAAGGCATGCTCATGCAGGTGAATTAAACATTCCCTACCACACACTCTCATCTCCCCCACAACTCATAAACATATCTTCCCCGAAGCAACATGACTCTCCCAAAGCTCAAGACAAATCCAAGACTCACTGATATTACAGAACTTCTCTCCCCCTTTGACATCAGCAAAAAGAAATACAGAATGTATGACAGTGCTGGAAACATGAAGAATAAGGGCAGTAACTGCTTAGTGCAGAAAGTCACTAGTAGGTCTTAAGAGAATAAGTGAGTTTCTAATCTCAAGAAAAGAGTCTTTAAACTCCAGTACATAATAGAGAAGTAGAATGATAGACAAGTTTATCAGCATACATAGTGGATGATTTAGAGCAGGAGTTAACAAGTATGGTCAGATATAGCTGATCATTCAACTATCCCACAAGACAGCAAGAGACAAAATCAGAGAGGTGTTCTCAAGGTATTGAGGGCAAGCAATCCATTAGTTGCATAATAACAAGGAATTTTTTTCTTTTTGAGATGATTTTCAAGAAGATCAATGAGTAAGTTGGTAGTTCACTCCTTTGACATTAGGGAGACACCTTGATTAGAGGCCTGAATCCCAGTTACTCAGAGTGAGTACCTTATTACTTCCTTCCTTTTTTTTTATTAAGGAACAGAGTTAGTAACTGTGACTTTTGACATGAGGAAACACCTTGATTAGAGGCCAGAGTCCCCAGTTACTCACCAGCAAGTCACCATTGCTCTGTCATGTCTTTTCATTCATTTTAAGCATTTGACACCTCATGACATGGGAGGAATATTCATTTCATTGATGAAGCTCCCAGTTTCTTAGTGATCAAAACAGAACATGTTTGTTCAGTTAAGCCCTTGAGTTAAAGAGATAGAATGATTGAAAATAATACCAAAAGGACTATTTCTTGAATTGAGTCTTGAAGTCTAGATTTCAAGTTGATTGGGTCAGATATCAAGACATACAGGTTTTGGCCTGAACCAGAATCAATGACAATGTAGGAAGATATACTTTATGCAATTAGTCCAGATCTCTGAAGAAGTACCAAAGGAAAGATTCTAACTGGATTTTAGAGTCATTGACTTATAGACTTAAGAGATAAGTGACACTCTACTGTCTGAGAGAACCACACTAGATCAGTCATGCAAGACTAGCAAAGTTACACATCTGGACAGCCCTTTTGAATCTGTCAAAGAACTTCTCTTCTCACATTACAACTCAGCTCCCCCTAAGACATAGCATTCCTCAATAAAACAATCCAGCATAATATCAAAGCTTCCCCTCACTCAAAGTATTCCTGAAAGCTAACCAGCAGACATTCTGAACTCCCCCTTAAACCAGCATGAAAGAAGGCTAAACATCAGACAAACACAACTCCCCCTCACAACAAGAACAGGCTTCATAATTAAGACAATTTGTATAAGCCTAATTCTCTTCTCAATGTAGTGAATTTTTCATTATCCAGAGGTTTTGTGAATATATCAGCAATCTGATTATCTGTGCCTACATGAATCAGTTCAAAATTTTTCTTAGACACCTCATCTCTTATAAAATGATTTCTCATCTCTATGTGTTTGGTTCGTGAATGCAAAACAGGATTTTTAGCAATATTGATGGCACTAGTATTATCACAGTAGATTGGTGTGCACCCCAGGTCTACTTGGTAGTGCTGAAGCTGGTGTTTAATCCATATGACTTGTGTTCCACAACTCCCTGCAGCCACATATTCAGCTTCTGCAGTGGAGAGGGCCACAGAATGTTGTTTCTTGGAGCCCCAAGACACTAAACACCCACCCAAAAATTCACAATGACCACTAGTGCTTTTCCTGTCTAGTTTACAGCCTGCATAATCAGCATCTGTGTATGCAACTAAGTTAAATGTGTGAGATGCAGGAAACCATAAACCAAGAGAATGAGTAGCTGACAAATATCTGAAGATTTTTTTAACTGCAGCTAAGTGTAATTCAGTAGGTCTAGACTGATACCTTGCACACATTCCTACACTGAATTGTATATCAGGTCTAGAGGCTGTTAAGTAAATAAGTGATCCAATCATACCTCGATAAAGTTTGACATTTACTTCTTTACCTGTCTCATCTGCATCCAATGAGGTATTGGTGCCCATGGGTGTTGTAATGTGCTTTAAGTTTTCCATACCAAACCTCTTGAACAGTTCCATTGTGTATTTGGTTTGGTTGATGAAGCACCCATCCTCTAGCTGATGTACCTGCAATCCAAGAAAGTATTTTAGTTCACCAACCAAGCTCATTTCGAATTCAGCAGACATCATGGTAGAAAATTCATCACATAGTTCATGCTTAGTTGATCCAAATACAATGTCATCTACATATACCTGAACTATGATGAGATCTCTATTTATGCCCTTGGTAAATAAAGTTTGATCAACTTTACCTCTTTTGTAGCCCTTGCTGATCAGAAATTCAGACAATCTTTCATACCATGCTCTTGGAGCCTGCTTTAGACCATACAAGCCTTTGTTTAACCTGAAAACTTGGTTAGGTTGAGGAGAGTATTGAAATCCAGGAGGTTGTTCAACAAAAACTTCTTCTTTAATGACTCCATTTAAAAAAGTACTTTTAACATCCATTTGTTGGAGTTTTATATTCTTTGAGCAAGCAAAGGCAAGCAACAATCTTATAGCTTCCATCCTAGCAACAGGTGCATAGGATTCATCAAAGTCTACACCGAATTCCTGACAGTAGCCTTTGGATACTAATCTGGCCTTATTCCTCGAGATGATTCCATCTTCATTCATCTTATTTTTGAACACCCACTTGGTTCCTATGATATTAATACCATCTGGTCTTGGGACAAGCTCTCAGACATTATTCCTTTCAAACTGACCTAATTCCTCACACATAGCATTGACCCAAGCTTGATCAGCTAAGGCCTCTTCTACTGTTTTGGGTTCAATTTGTGAGACTAAAGCAATTAAGTCATCATTATTCACATTTCTAAAATGAGACCTAGTCCGAAGAGGATCTTCAGGATGGCCTATGACATTATCTAATGGATGGTCTTTAAGAAATCTAGCATTTGTTAAAGACTCACATGTTTCTCTTGGCCCTTCCTGATTGGGGGAATTTATTTCTCCACTAGGCTGAGTCTTCTCTTCTTCTTGTTGGTCTTCTAGGAAATCCCCATCATGATTGGAATCCCTGTCAAGATTTTGAACATTAGAAACATCTTTCTTTTCACTAAAAATGATGTGTGGAGACTCTTCCACTTTCTGATCTGATATGTTAAATACCCTATATGCCCTTGACACTTCAGAGTAACCCAAGAATATTCCTGGGGAGCTTTTAGCTTCAAACTTGTCTAAATCTTTCTTATCATTGTTATGAATAAAACATTTTGCTCCAAAAATTCTGAAATGAAACAAGTTTGGTTTCTTACCTTTTAGAAGCTCATAGGGTGTTTTCTTGTGTATGGGTCTTACCATGGCCCTGTTGATTATGTAAGTTGCTGTATTGGCCACTTCTGCCCAAAACCTTCTAGGTAATTTACTTTCAATCAACATGGTTCGGACCATCTCCATCACAGTTCTATTTCTTCTCTCCACAATCCCATTCTGTTCAGGTGTCCTGGGAGAAGAAAACCTGTGAGTTAGTCCCTCTTTTTCACAAAGATCAGTAAACATGGAGTTTTCAAACTCACCTCCATGGTCAGATTGAATAGAACAGACCTTGTATTTCCCTTCTTGTTTGACCTTATTGAAAAACAGATTAAACTTTTGAAATGCATCACTCTTATTTGCTAAGAAAAATATCCATGAATATCTAGAGAAGTCATCTATGATGACATAGCCAAACCTGTTTCCATTAAGACTCTGAGTTCTAGTGGGACCGAAAAGGTCCATATGAAGAAGTTCCATTGGTCTAGAAGACAATGGCTCAGATCTTAATTTAAAGAATTTCTGGTCTGTTTGCCTAGAGCACAGGCATCACATGCTTTTGATATCGAGTTGAATTTAATTCTAGGCATGCCTCTAACTAAATCATGCTTGACCAATTTATTTAAAGTTGTAAAGCTAGCATGACCTAGACGTCTATGCCATTCAAAAGCATCATTTTCAGAGTTGGCAGATAAGCAAATAGTAGATTCAGATTCCTCATCTAAGTCTACAATGTAGACATTATTAATCCTGTTGGCTACAAATTTAACCACATCAGAATTTGTTTCAAGGATTTTGCATGAACTATCATCAAATACAACCCTGTGACCCCTGTCACATAACTGACTAATGCTAATCAGGTTGTGTTGAAGCCCTTCCACAAGTAAGACTTTTTCAATGGAGTTTGTGGAAGACTTACCTACTGTACCAACTCAATTATTTTACCTTTGTTCTTTCCTCCAAACTTGACCAGACCCCCTGGCTTCATCTCTATCTTGCTAAACTTGGATCGGTCTCCTGTCATATGCCTGGAGCAGCCACTGTCGAGGTACCACTTGTTGTCTTCAGCTGCCAGGCCGACCTACACAAATACATCAAGCAGAGTGATTTGGAACCCAAGATGAGTTGGGTCCAAGGACATTGTTCAAATCTCTGATCAAGTGTTTAGGTATCCAGATTTGCTTCAGCATGGTTTTCTCTGGCACCTTCCTTTCTGGTTTATTAAAGTTGAATCCAGCTGGACTGGAGAAGTGAGTTCTATTCCATTCATTAGTCTTCCTATTCCTAGGAAATTTCCTGTAATCTTGTTGATTAACATATTTTTGACCATGAAAATTATTTCTCCAGTAGGTCCTGTTTGGACCCATCTGATTGTTGTAATTCCAGCTCTTATTCTGATTCACTTTCTTGGTCCATCTACCATTTGTGTTCTGGTGAGTGGGCTTAGTGATATTCTTCATAAAATTCATTCCCATCTTAAATGGTTGTCCAGCATGGTTTTTATGTTTTCTTTAGGACTTTGAATTCCCTTAGTGCTGTTTGAGCTGGATGGTGTGTCCAGCTTCTCTTTTCCCTTCTCTGGACAGAAGGTGATGGTCTTGAATTGTAAGGGTCTCTTGTTGGTTGGGTCATAGCCAAGACCCTCCTTATTGAAATTGACCCTAGTCCTTAGTATAGCATCTAAACTAGTTTTTCCTTGGACAAACTTTTCTAAGACTTTCTGTTTGTCTTCCAGCTCCTTTTGAAGGGACTCAGAATTTTTTAGGAGTTCAGCATTTACTTTCTTCACAGCTTCATATTTCTCTGAGTTCACTCTAATTTCATTCATGCTTTCTTCAATTTTAGTTTTGAATTCATTGAGCTGATTTTGACTTTCTTGAATTTCTCCCTTGAGCTTATCATTTTCTTTCCTTAGTGAGGTCATTTCTTCTAGTTGTTCTTTTAGCTTCTCATTTTCCTCACAGACCTGAGTTTGATCTTCAACATTCATGTTAAATTTTCTTTTCAGAACTCTGTGCACTTTACTAAGAGAATTAAATTTATCTAACAATTCACCATAAGCATCCTCCCAGTCATCAATTGAGAAATTTTCAAAAATATTTATTACCTCCTCTTCACTGTTTGCCATAAGGCAAATTCCATCTTCATATTCTTCTGAGGAAGTGTCTTCGGGGTCTTCTTCTTCCTCGCTCCATGTGCAGACCATCGCCTGTGGCTTCTTCTTCTTCTGCACCTTTATGTTTTTCTTCTGAAGATAGGGACCCTTCTTCTGGAGGTCTGGGCATTCGCCTTTCATATGTCCCTGTTTGTTACAATTAAAACAAGTCAGTCTCTTAGGATTTCTATCCCTGTAACTAGTAAATTCAGCATTCTTGTTGAAGAGTGTGGCTTCTTCTTCCTAAAGGTCTTTCCCTTTTTCTTCAAAAATTTTCTGAACTGTCTAGTGAGCATTGCCTGCTCCTCCTGGTCAAGATTTGAAAAACCTTCAAGCTCGGACTCGGACTCGGGGCTACTGCTGCTGCTCCCGCTGTTGCTACCCTTGTTGCGGGATGCCCTTAGAGCCACATTCTTACCCTTCCTCTCACTTCCTTCTCCACCTCCTTGGAAATTCATCTCATAGGTCATAAGGGATCCTATGAGTTCATTCACAGTCAAGATAGTCAGATCTTTTGACTCCTCAATCACAATGGCCTTAGTGTGCCATGCCGGGGATAAAGATCTAAGAATTTTCCTGACTATATCTGCCTCAGCAAGATCCTTCCCTAGCCCTTTAAGTGTGTTTGTGATCAAGGACAACCTGGCATACATTTCAGTTATATTCTCATCTGCATTCATCTTAAACATTTCATACTTAGAAGTGTAGAGGTTTACCTTCGAGGCTTTCACTTGAGCTGTACCTTCATAGATCAATTGCAGCTCATCCCACATTCGCTTGGCAGTCTTGTAGGCAGATATACGGGCATACTCCTCTGGATGAACAGCACACTGGATGATGTTCAGCGCCGTCCAGTTGAGTGAAGAGAGCTTGACATGGTCATCTGTCCAAGCATCCTCGTTTGGTGGCAGATCATATGGCCCCACAGTAATTACTCTCCACAGTTTATGGCTCTGAGCCCTGATAAACACTTCCATCCTGTTCTTCCAAAACAGATAGTTACTACCATCAAAATACGGAGGGCGACTAATGGATTGACCTTCGGCCATGAAGGTTCTAGGACCACTGGCATTTCCTTGACCGTTCGTCCACATGGCGTAAACCTGCTCTGATACCAAATGTTAGCGCAGCAAGAGTGATATAGAAGGGGGGGATGAATAGATCACTCCCAATTTGTAAAAACTTAGGCGGAAAATTAATTCTACTGCTTACGCCCCTCCTGAACCCGCACACAGAGAAATGCAAACGCAGTCACCAAACAAGACAGTATAAGTAAATGAGAATGAAGAACTGATCACATGGAAGCAAAGAGACAAGCAGATGGAGAGCGCAGATAATAACAGCAAACCACAGAAGAGGCACTCGGTTTTTAGGTGGTTCGATTGCAGTCCGCAATCTACATCCACCCCTCACTCCAACTAGAATGAGGATTCCACTAGACAATGCTAGAACACTGCAGACTCAGTCTGCGAACAACATGCTGCCACACAGCTTGAACAACCAAGGGAAACAAATCCCTCAACCAAGCTCTGCTACCCACAGAACTTGAAACCTGTTCCAGCTACCAGCTAGAACAGAACCGGAGACACCTCTCCCTTCCTCCACACACCGGAGGGAACCTGCTAATGACAACCTGTCACTAGCAACACCAGAGATCACCGATCTCTCTTCCTCTGCAACCCAGAGGGAAACGGAGTAACACTCCCTTCCTCCACACACCGGAGGGGAACCAATTCGAATCAGAAGAATGAACAAAATAAAAGGAAAACAAAATAGAAACAAAGACCAACGAAGAAGCAGTCGGTTCTGAAACCAATACAAATGTAGCTTCAAAGGAAGCAATTCATCAAACCATAGACACTGCTCTCTCTCTCTCGAACATACTCCTCTCGGATCTGGACACTATGGAACTCTCTGCTCTTTTTCCTTTCTGGATCGTGCAGTCTCACACAAATGGCTTCTGCTTTTTCTTTTCACGATCACTCTTCTACTGAAGGACGAAGCTCCATATTTATAGCAGATATTGGGCGTGTGGCTGCCAGGTTCCCGCCCATGAACTTTTTGCCAGATCATTTGAATTTCGACCACATGGCAGCATCCTGACTAGATTGCCATCCACGTGTCATGTTCCTGGTTTCTTGGATCACGTGACAGGTGCCAACCTCAGATCACGTGCCCAATCATCAGCCTGAATCGCCTGCAGATAGAGACAGAAGGAATGTATATACTTAGTTAGTTCAGGCTATTAACACAAGTGTATATACTTCAGAAACAGCAACTGAGTAAGTGTGTACAACGTGAGAGAGTGTATAGACTTAATGAATAAGCGCATGTGAAGGCAGTGTATAGACTTAATGCATAAGCTCATGAATGGCAGTGTATAGACATGTGATGAACAATGCAAATGAGCCTTACCAAAGTGTAAACTTTACAAAGCTTCAGCCACTGTATAGACTTCACGAAGCCTAACCAGTGTACAGACTTGGAACGAGTGTGCTGTGAGCACTGGATAGACTCAAGATATAACAACCGAATGTATAGAGTTGTGGTCGAACAACCCAATGCATAGACTTGAAGCAAGAGGCCAGTGTTCAGACTTTGAGGAAGAGATGCACTGTTCGCTATGTACAGACTTGATAGTGTAAGACTCTTAATAAGATGGTGAACAGTGTATTGACTTGATGCCCAACGGTGATGTATAGACTTCGACAAGCTTGAGCCAGTGTATAGACTTTGCCAGAGTGAGACGATGCATGAGACGCTCGGCTGTACAGACTTGCAAAGTTCTGAATGAGACGATCGGCTGTAGGACCGATGTACAGACTCTGAATGTGAAGGCAGGCTGTATAGACTTGAATCGCTTGAAGCGATGTACAGACTTGGTGAGGCTCAAGCAGTGTACAGACTTATGAAGGCTTCAGCGTTGTACAGACATGGAAGTACCACTGTGGATGTATGGACTTGATGATTCACTGTGGATGTATGGACTTGAGTGAATGAAGCCGATGTACAGACTTGCCGATTCGAAGCCACTGTACAGACTTTGAAGAACAGTTCAATGTACAGACTTGAAGCCCCTGAGCTAATGTTTAGACTTCACGCTGTACAGACTTTGAGGCTTTGAACGTGTAAGCTGAATGCAATGTAGAGACTTAGCGCTGTATAGACTTGACCAGGAAAGCGTAGGAAAAGGTATGAGTGTATGGACTTGGCCAAGCGTAGGAAAAGATGTGGAGTGTACACACTTGGTAAAACAAAGTCCAGTGTATAGACTTGGTAAACTGAAGTCCAGTGTATAGACTTGCAGATGCGAAGACGATGTACAGACTTAGAAGGATTTGAATGGGAGAGTGTATGGACTTGGTTCCTGTAGCAGTGTATAGAGTTGAAGTTTAGACAAACCAGTGTATAGACATGAAGCTTGACAATCCAGTGTATAGAGTTGAAGCTTGGAAGGATGTATAGAGTTGAGCTGTACTGACTTTGGCAATGTGCAGACTTAACTGGTCGGGCAGTGTACAGACTTAGAATATTAAGACCAGTGTATAGACTTCAGTTAGAAGGTGCCCGATGTATAGAGTTGAAGATGATATGCCAATGTACAGACTTAATCAATCAAGCTGGTGTATAGACTTTGGTACCCAGACACTCAATGTTCTGATGGGTCGACGCATCAGCAAGGGTGGGTCGACCCACTCCTGTTCATTCTAACTAAGCAGAGTGTAGATAGATGAACTAATGAAACATCATATGAACTGTACTCACTTACATGATGAACCAGCATAAATCTAGAGATAGTAGATTGATTTATAGTGTGAGACATCATCAAAACCATAGGGATGTAACAGTTGGATCGATCCTAAATCCTCTTTAAGTGTTCCATTCGCTTTCCAAGGTCTTCGGCTCCCACCTCCATCACAAATTTCCATATATCACCGTTATAGTGGAGTCAGTGACCCGTATGTGCACTTGAAAGAGTTTGTTTATGAGTCGGCCCAATTTTGACATGACCAACACTTGATGGCTTATCTGTTTGGTCTGTCATTGGAAGGCCCGGCTTGGGATTGGTTCTTCTCTATTCTACAAGAGCAAGTTGTGAGTTTTCAAGCCGTTAAAGAAAAGTTTATTCAACAGTATCAAGACCAGGTTGGGCCCAAGTACTCTATTGTGGATCTGGCCCATGAGATGATGAAGCCCGACGAGGGGTTCTACACCTTTGCTGACCGTTGGCGTCGCCTTGTCGCGCAGGTCCCAGGGCACATTCCAGAGAGAGAGCAAATCAAGATGTTGATATCCAATGCCGCGCCCAAGTATCGGTTTATCTTAGCCCTCAACGACATCACCTCCTGACAACAACTTTACAGCCGAGCCCGCTTCATTCGCCAATAAATCTAAGATTCCCTTGACCCCGAGTCTCCACCATCCACCTCCACATATCAACCTTCACCCTCCACGTGCCAACCCTACGCTCCCATGAGTCAGCCCGCCATGAGTCAGCCTTCCGCCACATATCCCTCCATGAGCCAACACCCCACCTATCATACCTATACGCCTCAGCATATCAACCTTCCATGAGTCAGCCTCCTGCGTCCGCATACCCGTCTCCATTTCCACCCCCGGTCAAGGTCACACCACATCCCGAGCAGGTGGATGCCATCTACATACCTCCTCACTCCGTTCCACATATGCCTTCTGTTGGATTCGGTGCAGTATTCAGAGGGGGGGTGAATGAATATAGCCCTTTAAAAATTCTTTCGCCCAAATAAAATATGATGCTCACTAGAATTACTAGTTTACAAACTAGACAAGCTTAAATGCTAATGGGCAGATGCGGAACTAAACAAACACAAATTGAGAAGACTAATTGACTCTTCTGCTCAACCAGAAGCCAAACACATGGAGCGCCCCTATGCATTCATCTAGCGGAAGCACATTAGAACAAAACAGATCACAATGCACAAGGGGTTTTTAGGTGGTTCGGTCCAGCAGACCTACATCCACCCCACACTCAAACCGAGTGTGGATTCCGCTGACTCATAGCTTGAACAGCTGGGCATCACAGCTTGCCATACAACCGCTGGGCAACACAGCTTGCCGTCCGAGGAATCCTCCTCGCCCCGCTGAGCAACACAGCTTGCTGTCCAGTGGAATCCTCCACTACAAACCGCTGGGCAACACAGCTTAGCCGTCCAGAGGCAGCACCTCTGCAATCCGCTGACTACCAGCTTGAAGAAGATGTAAAATAGAAAACAGAAAATGGAACAAGACAGCAATCGGAAAGCTGTAAGCAATGAAGCACAATGTGGCTCTTAAAGAGCTGGATGGCATGGATTTGATCCACGGTCCATCAAGAATAGATCTCCCTCGATCTCACTCTCTTTCTTCACTATCTCTCTTTCTCTTTCTTCTCTGCTGCACTTCTCTTCTTCTCTCGATCTCTGTTCTCCTTTTCTCTCTTTCTCTTTTTCTTTTCTTCTACTGGATCGTGGAAGCTCTCTCTTCTTTTTCCCTTTCTTCTCTCAGCTTCTGCTCTCTGGCTTCTATCACGATCTCTTCCTCTCTCTTTTTCTCCTTCTTCTCTTCTTCTTCTTCTTCTTCTTCTCTGTCGATCTCTGCTCCTCTATTCTCTTCGGCTCACACTCTCTGCTATTCTCTCTTCTTCTCTTTTTCTTCCTCTTTTCTTTTTCTGGATCGAAGGACTTTCTGCTCTCCAGGCTTCTTCTTCGATCACCTTCATCTGTTGGATGAAGGCTTCCTTTTATAAGCAGCAGCCAGCCGGAGGGCAGCATTGGGCGCGTGTGGCTTCCTCATTTCTCGCCCAGAACTTGTGGCCACGTGTCAGTCTCTCAGCCAGCTTCAGCACACGTGTCACAATCCTGTCTGCCCTTCGAACCTCGGATCACGTGCCTCCCATTCACTGAGGAATATTCTTCCTCGGACCACCTTCTTCTTTTTGTTTTTCTTCTTCTCCTGCAAAGAAATAAAACGTTTAAAACTCAGGGCCACAAAAACTAAAACTGCATGAGGTATGTGATAGCAATACGAGATGCACTGTACTGAGAATGACACGAGATACACAAGATTACTACAGTACGAAATAAAGAGAGAATGACACGAGGTCAGATTAAAATAGCACGAGGTAAAAAGAGAACGACACGAGATACATACTAATAAGGCTAACACTACAAAGAGAACGACACGAAGTATCACTGTAACAAAACAACCACTACGAAGAGAACGACACGAGATACACAAGCAACACGAAGACACGAATACAAAAACAACACGACATAACAAACAGCAAAGAGAATGGCACGAGGTGAAAAGGAAGTCTCATGGAGTGAAAAGGTAGACAGACACGCGATCAGAAGGAACCTGGACGAAGATAGAAATAAACAACACGAGGACATAAACACAAGAATGACACGAAGACACGAATACAATAGCAACACGAAGACATGAATATAAAAACAACACGACATAACAAACAGCAAAGAGAACGGCACGAGGTGAAACGACACTTTACTAAAAAGACTTGAATACACACGAAAACAACTCGAGTACTAAGTTGCTCGAACGTACGAACGACTCGAAGACGAGGATGACACGAGAACAACATGGACTGAAACAAGGTATAGACTAGCCAAGGAACTGGACGATGTATAGACTTGAACAAGGCAAAATCTGTACAGACTTGAGGGTTCACAACGTGTATACTTTAGCAAGACAATGGCTATACATACTTGAAGTGAAGACCATTGTATAGACTTCAAAGTTCAGCTGCCAATGAATAGACTTGGAAAGCTTGAAGGCCAATGTACAGACTTGGAAGCTTAAACAATGTATGGACTTAGCTTCGAACATGCTACAGTCCAATGTATATACTTAGCCTTTGAGGAACGATGTATAGAGTCTGAACGTGAAGGCAGGCTATATAGACTTGAAGCGCTTGAAGTGATGTACAGACTCACAGCGTTGACGCTTCAGACTTAAGAAAGCTCGCAGCGTTGACGCTGCATTAGACGTAGGCTGTACAGACTTAGCCTAAGACAGTGCATGAACTGACGTTGTATATACTTAGCCAATGCAATGCACTATGAATGTATGGACTTACATGAGATGCTCATTGAGACGCTCAAAGAATACACTTCAACCCCAGTGCATAGACTCTGCTACCCAGACAATCAATGTTCTGATGGGTCGACGCATCAGCAAGGGTGGGTCGACCCACTACTGTTCAGACTGTAGATACATGCAGAGACATGATATCTGACAGAATGCAATCCAAATATATAAAGAACAAATGCCATCAATGCTAAACATCATCATTCATGTTGCTATCATATGCAGAATGCTCAAGAATAAGAATGCACAGAAATGCACTTTGGTTGTTGCAATCATCAAAACACAATGGCATTACAATCATCAAAATATAATATCAAATGCACTCAAATGCACTCACTGTCTTGCTATCATCAAAACCAAATAGCATTGCTATCATCAAAGCAACATAGCACATGCTTGTGCCTAAGAGGCACAACATTCTCCCCCTTTTTGATGATGGCAACACAGTGTGACAGTGAGTCACACACAAGATTTTCTCCCCCTTTGACATGATCAAAAAGAGAAAAATAGTAAAAACAAGAGTGCACAGTGCATTATGCATGCAAATTCCTCTAGAACATTCTCCCCTTGAATGTAAGACTCTCCTGAATTATTTCTCCCCCTAAAGAATAGCTCCCCCTTTGAGAAGGAATATGAACAGATAAACAAGGAAGAGAAGGTAGGAGGGTCACATGACAACAGCTGAATCATAGGTTCAGAAAGGAAGCATGATTATAAACAACTGTTAAAGTATAAGAATCAGCAACATACAATTTTCAAAAATTCAGGTTTAACAGTGATAAATCTAGAGTAAAACACCTGACCCCTGGAAAAAGAGTTTATAGACTCCATTTATAGCAATGAATCTAGGGCACATGGTATTAATAGATAAGTCAGAAATAATACCCTTTTGTGATTAAACAAGGAAATTCAAGAGAGGCAACTTGAACATGTATTGATAAAAATAATTTTCACTCATTGACTTTTGATTTTTCGAAAGGTTACAGTAGTTTGATTTTCACTTTTGAATTTTTCAGAACCTGAACTAAGTAAATAGATCAGTGGCATTTATGCTGTTGACATTAGGCGTACACCTTGATCAGAGGCAGGTACCCCCAATTACTAGGCATAAACTACTAGACCTATTTCAGATCAGAACCCACAAAGGATAGTCTTCACTTTTGACATTAAGGGTACACCTTGATTAGAGGCCAGTACCCTCAGTTACTTGGTGAGGACTCCCCCTATAGATTTGACCCTTTGAACAGAGATATTCTGAAGCACTTCATGACTATGAGTTCTCCTGATTCATTGGAGGAGATCACAATTTCTCAGTGCAATTCAGCCATTGCTCTGTCACTATGTTCAGTTCATAGCATTCATGATCTTATTTATTGCTGCCTTTATCTCTTTTAGAGTGATTGTTTGAAAAACAGTACACACTCTTATTCACCTTTTCTAGAAATTTCCAGATCAACACATTGGGCATTACAAAAACTTTTTCTATTTTAGCCATGAGACAAAGATTAAGAGCTATAAAAGTTTTCTTTTATCTCAAATTCTGAAGTGCAGACACTTAACTCTCCAATTTATAGAGGTTAAACCTTTAGTTCCTTTCAATTTGTAAGTGTGATTCTTATAAGTGAACAATTGCAATAATCACCATACAATGTACTAAACCAGATGCAAAGCTGTTGTTTAGTGAAAATGATGGGGAAAAGATAGCAATTGGTAATATGGTTCAATGAGCAACTGATGTCAAAGAATATGAATCATTTGAATGAGAACACTGAGAATTTAATAAGATTCAATAAATTGAATAGAACTCTCAGCTCCCCCTGACATCATGATGCAAGAGATATGCTATGCAACATACTGTCCTACATGCAGACTATGCACCATGGATACATGAGACAGGTATGCAATCAATTCAGGTTTATGCATCCAATTCATGAACATTTTTATCCTTTTTCAGATTTTTCAAAATGTGATGCAGTGCACTATTCTACATGAAGACTGGACCCATGGTACTTGGCGGAGAACCTTGTCTCAAAGACCATCTCACACATGGTAGAAACCTCCGGGCAGATTTTCTTGCCTTTTAGTAACATACCATTTGTTATACCAGGGTTAGGCAAATGATAATGCAGTGCAAATCAGTCTTATATGCATTGATCAATTTCATTGACAGTCATGCAAATGATGTATGCAAACACTAGACACATGCATTGACTGTGTGCACTAACTGACCCATTCAAGCTCAGTCCAAGTATGTAATCAAGCATGCAATGCATTGACACAAGACACATGCATTTGCACAAAGTCTATATAGTGCATCAACTATATACTAAAGACCATCAAATTCAGTTCAGCAATTGGCAGGAGATGGCAACAGAAGAGCATCAGCTATATCTAAAGTAAAACTCAGTAGCTGAGTCTGGAATGCAGACTGACCAGCTAAACAAAAAGAGATCATCACAAATCAATCAAGCAAAAACAACGATTTCAGATGATAAAGTTAAAACAGACAAACATCATTTTTTCAGATGATGAAATTTAAACCAAAGTTCAGAACTAACCTGAGATGTAGAATCCTGGGGCTTCCTTTTTGAGTGCCTTGGCTAAATTAGCCCTTTTATTTCTCTCACCAAGGCACACCTGTAACATATCAATCAATATGATCTTGCAGGGACCCAAGCAGTCTTGGGTCCTACACTATCCCTATCAGGTGTTCTAAACATTCTTTTTGCAGCATTATCATCACATTCCATTAAAAAACAATCAGACATGGAGTGTCCAAAATTTCCACAATAATGACATGAGACAACAGATTGTCTGGTCCTATGATGCTTCTCATCAGGAGCATGAGACCTATGACCATAAGCATGAATTATTCTGTTGTTTACATGGACATTTCGTTTCTTACTAGCATCATTGGGAACATGAAATTTTACAGATTTAAAATTAAGTCTACTTTCCTGAGCATGCCAACAGTCCTTGACTGTGTGGCCATGCCTCCCATATTCGAAGTACCTTGGATGCTTACCTCTGGAGCCAAGGTTATTTCTATCAAAAGCATTTTTGTTAACATAGAAATTAACAAATTTAGAATTGAGTTTCTTTCTCGGATTCCGCCAACATTGAGCAGCAATGTGGCCAAACTTCCCACAACAAAAATAATTCAGATTCTTTCTCCTAGAATCATGATTTCTAGCATGAAATTCTTTAACATTCAGATTACCCTTTTTCTGATCAGACAGAACTTTTCTAGCATGCCTTCTGTCATCTTGTTTCATCACAAAACACTCACTCATAAAGTGTCCATGTTTACCACAATAATGACAAGAACAAGAACCATTAGATTTATTTAAAACATGGCACTTATCAGATGAGTTTGAGTTTTTTGCATGCAGATTGTTCCTTTGAGTCTTTGGGGTTTTCTGATTTTTATTTCGTTTTAGAATTTCCTTAGCAGCATGCATGTTTGAAGAAGAAGCTGAAGTGTTAGCTAAACCAGAGCTACGAATAAAAGTGGTATACAGCTGGTTCTTCTTAGCATGCTTAATTTCAGACATGTTATCAATCTCCTCACATTGATCACTTACTACATCTTCCGAGGATATTTTCATTTTACCTTTATCCTTAGCAACCTTAGATGAAGTACCATTCATCTCAGTAATTTTACTTTCCAAGGAGATTATAAGATTTTCTGAATCAACTTTCTCCTTTTCACAACTAGCCAGTTTTTCTTTAAATAACACAATTTCATTTTCCAAATCAGCAGTGTGTATTAAAAAACTAGCAATTTCTTCATCACTGCAATTGATACACTCTTTCAATACTGATTTCTCTTTTTCAATCGTCATTCATCTTTCAGAGAAAATAGTGTTAAGAACCATTAACTTTTTATTTTGTTCCTTCAGATGAGCATTTTCTTCAAGCATTTTACTTTCAATTTCTTCAGCTTCAGTTTTCTTTTCTAACAATAATTTGTTTTCCTCTTTCAGGGATTTGATTGATTCCTTTTGCACATTATCATCATGATCAAACTCATTTATCATATCTTTTAAAATAGCACATGCATTGCAGGAATCATCTTCTCTAATGTGCTTATTTCTGAGATTCTCATTTTCAGATTTCAAGTTTTGATATTCTACCTTCAAACGAGTGACTTCAAGATTCATGTCTTTTCTCAATTTTTTATTTTCAGATTTTAATTTCTTGGACACTTTGAACAAATTTTCATACATCTCTATCAATTCATCAAAAGTGTATCCATCTGATTCGGAGCTTACCTGAGATGAGGTTTCCTCATCATCACTTCCCCAGTTGGCCATTAAGCATATGGACTTTTCTCCTTCTTCATCAATGTCCGAGGTGTTCCCTTTGAGTTTCGATAGTTCTGGACAATCATCCTTCGTGTGGCCATCCTTCCTGTATTTGTAGCAAACATTAGTGTCAGCAATCTTGGCAAGATTAGAATTATACCTTGTTTGCTTTTTGCCACCATCAAGCATTCCTTCTCTTTTTCTCAGAAATTTCCTGAAATCACTGATCACCATTCCAATGTGGTCTCCATCAATTTCAGACCGCGACAGGCTGATTTTCTCGCTTGATGATCCACTGTGGCTGGATCTATTTGCTTTGCTGGAGCCAGCCTTCAACACGATTGGTTCCATTACAAATAATCTGAAGACACAGAAAAACTGAAGCACCTAAACCAAATAAGCAAGACAAAGCACTAAGTCGGAGAATCAAAACAACGAACACAGAAAGCACACTCTGAAATGCACCAAACAGTTAGCAGGATCCTCTGCAGATTGTTAGATCTGTTAAGTCAGAGACCGCTCTGAAACCAATTGTTGGGTTCGGTGCAGTATTCAGAGGGGGGGTGAATGAATATAGCCCTTTAAAAATTCTTTCGCCCAAATAAAATATGATGCTCACTAGAATTACTAGTTCGCAAACTAGACAAGCTTAAATGCTAATGGGCAGATGCGGAACTAAACAAACACAAATTGAGAAGACTAATTGACTCTTCTGCTCAACCAGAAGCCAAACACATGGAGCGCCCCTATGCATTCATCTAGCAGAAGCACATTAGAACAAAACAGACCACAATGCACAAGGGGTTTTTAGGTGGTTCGGTCCAGCAGACCTACATCCACCCCACACTCAAACCGAGTGTGGATTCCGCTGACTCACAGCTTGAACAGCTGGGCATCACAGCTTGCCATACAACCGCTGGGCAACACAGCTTGTCGTCCGAGGAATCCTCCTCGCCCCGCTGAGCAACACAGCTTGCTGTCCAGTGGAATCCTCCACTGCAAACCGCTGGGCAATACAGCTTAGCCGTCCAGAGGCAGCACCTCTGCAATCCGCTGACTAACAGCTTCAAGAAGATGTAAAATAGAAAACAGAAAATGGAACAAGACAGCAATCGGAAAGCTGTAAGCAATGAAGAACAATGTGGCTCTTAAAGAGCTGGATGGCCTGGATTTGATCCACGGTCCATCAAGAACATATCTCCCTCGATCTCACTCTCTTTCTTCACTCTCTCTCTTTCTCTTTCTTCTCTGCTGCACTTCTCTTCTTCTCTCGATCTCTGTTCTCTTTTTCTCTCTTTCTCTTTTTCTTTTCTTCTGCTGGATCGTGGAAGCTCTCTCTTCTTTTTCCCTTTCTTCTCTCAGCTTCTGCTCTCTGGCTTCTATCACGATCTCTTCCTCTCTCTTTTTCTCCTTCTTCTCTTCTTCTTCTTCTTCTTCTTCTCTGTCGATCTCTGCTCCTCTATTCTCTTCGGCTCACGCTCTCTGCTATTCTCTCTTCTTCTCTTTTTCTTCCTCTTTTCTTTTTCTGGATCGAAGGACTTTCTGCTCTCCAGGCTTCTTCTTCGATCACCTTCATCTGTTGGATGAAGGCTTCCTTTTATAAGCAGCAGCCAGCCGGAGGGCAGCATTGGGCGCGTGTGGCTTCCTCATTTCTCGCCCAGAACTTGTGGCCACGTGTCAGTCTCTCAGCCAGCTTCAGCACACGTGTCACAATCCTGTCTGCCCTTCGAACCTCGGATCACGTGCCTCCCATTCACTGAGGAATATTCTTCCTCGGACCACCTTCTTCTTTTTGTTTTTCTTCTTCTCCTGCAAAGAAATAAAACGTTTAAAACTCAGGGCCACAAAAACTAAAACTGCATGAGGTATGTGATAGCAATACGAGATGCACTGTACTGAGAATGACACGAGATACACAAGATTACTACAGTACGAAATAAAGAGAGAATGACACGAGGTCAGATTAAAATAGCACGAGGTAAAAAGAGAACGACACGAGATACATACTAATAAGGCTAACACTACAAAGAGAACGACACGAAGTATCACTGTAACAAAACAACCACTACGAAGAGAACGACACGAGATACACAAGCAACACGAAGACACGAATACAAAAACAACACGACATAACAAACAGCAAAGAGAATGGCACGAGGTGAAAAGGAAGTCTCATGGAGTGAAAAGGTAGACAGACACGCGATCAGAAGGAACCTGGACGAAGATAGAAATAAACAACACGAGGACATAAACACAAGAATGACACGAAGACACGAATACAATAGCAACACGAAGACATGAATATAAAAACAACATGACATAACAAACAGCAAAGAGAACGGCACGAGGTGAAACGACACTTTACTAAAAAGACTTGAATACACACGAAAACAACTCGAGTACTAAGTTGCTCGAACGTACGAACGACTCGAAGACGAGGATGACACGAGAACAACATGGACTGAAACAAGGTATAGACTAGCCAAGGAACTGGACGATGTATAGACTTGAACAAGGCAAAATCTGTACAGACTTGAGGGTTCACAACGTGTATACTTTAGCAAGACAATGGCTATACATACTTGAAGTGAAGACCATTGTATAGACTTCAAAGTTCAGCTGCCAATGAATAGACTTGGAAAGCTTGAAGGCCAATGTACAGACTTGGAAGCTTAAACAATGTATGGACTTAGCTTCGAACATGCTACAGTCCAATGTATATACTTAGCCTTTGAGGAACGATGTATAGAGTCTGAACGTGAAGGCAGGCTATATAGACTTGAAGCGCTTGAAGTGATGTACAGACTCACAGCGTTGACGCTTCAGACTTAAGAAAGCTCGCAGCGTTGACGCTGCATTAGACGTAGGCTGTACAGACTTAGCCTAAGACAGTGCATGAACTGACGTTGTATATACTTAGCCAATGCAATGCACTATGAATGTATGGACTTACATGAGATGCTCATTGAGACGCTCAAAGAATACACTTCAACCCCAGTGCATAGACTCTGCTACCCAGACAATCAATGTTCTGATGGGTCGACGCATCAGCAAGGGTGGGTCGACCCACTACTGTTCAGACTGTAGATACATGCAGAGACATGATATCTGACAGAATGCAATCCAAATATATAAAGAACAAATGCCATCAATGCTAAACATCATCATTCATGTTGCTATCATATGCAGAATGCTCAAGAATAAGAATGCACAGAAATGCACTTTGGTTGTTGCAATCATCAAAACACAATGGCATTACAATCATCAAAATATAATATCAAATGCACTCAAATGCACTCACTGTCTTGCTATCATCAAAACCAAATAGCATTGCTATCATCAAAGCAACATAGCACATGCTTGTGCCTAAGAGGCACAACACCTTCACCAAATCCCTCCTCCGCCAGCCAAGCACTATTGCCTACGCAACATTCACTTCCGTCTCCACAACCTTCTCCACCACCTCATACCCCTCGGCATCCGCCTTGCCCGAAGCGGGCTCCTTGTCCTCTATTGTCGGAGTGCTTTACCAACATTTTCAGGGCTTTGATGGCCGCTCACGCGTTACCGCTCTCTCTGGCTGTGCCTTGCCAACCCGCGGTCGGGAATATGCTTCAATATTGTGATTTTCAGCACCAGTAGGGGCATTTGGTTGAGGATTGTCCCGAGTTTCGAGAGTATGTTTATGACCTGGAAGATAATAAAATGATTGATTAGGCCGCCATGCGTAAAGTTGTTTTAGATCTCCGTAGCAAGCAGCAGCAACAAGAAGCACTGCCCAAGTAGCCGTCTCCATCTCTACAAGACCGGGGGCACCCCAGTGATTCTTCGTCTAGCGTTAAACCCGCTCCATCACCTACTACCTCGCCTACTCTGTTACCTTCGCTATCTCCTATCCAATCTCCGCAACCTCCACAAACCCAAGGCTCTGCTCAGGCTAGTGCCACCACCCCTTCTTCTACTTCTTCTACCACTACTTCCACCCCCAATGTCGTTCGACGCGTTGTGTCGATACGTCGACGGTGGGTGCCACAACCCCCTTCTTCACCCTTGCCATGTCCACTACCTCCATCGACCACATCACCATCTCCACCATCCTCTCAATCACCTACACCATCTCCACCACCCTCACCATTGCCTAAACCTCCATAACCCCCGCCATCACCTTTGACCGAGCCTGAGCAAATTTTGCCTTTGCCGCCCTCGCCCGAGCAAGTCATACCTCCACCCTTACCTTTGCCGCCACCTAAACACACCATACCCGTTGAAACCCCATCGTCTTCTGAACCTACTCCAGTCCCCATTCTTCCACCTATTTCCACCCCACGGAGCGGGTGTGCGTTACCCATGGTGCCCCTTGGGTCTAATCCCCAGGGAGACAATAAGCCAAGTCAGGATGATTCGATGCCGACCGTGCATTTCAAGATCCAAGACTTCATTTGCTGGATGCTGATCGACATCCTGGTCCCTGGTTATTTTGGGGATGTTGAGCCTACACTCCTTGTGAAGACGGTTGACAAGAAGAGTTCCCTTGAGTTGATGCCAGTTTCTTCCCAAGCAAGGCCGGTGGCAATCTCTTTGCTCACCGGAGAGTTCACCGTTGATGCTATTATTTCTCTTCGCTCTATTGCCATTCAGATGACAGGCCAAGAAGGGTTCTCTACCCGTGTTGTGCTAACGCATACGGCCGCCAAGCAGATTATGGATTCTATGTTCAAGGGGCAATTGGCCATATCTTCTTCACTTTTTGAGGATATTCTGCACTTGTTATGCAATCTTCCTCGGTTTATTAGCAAGCCGGCCATGTCAACACCGTGTATTACTCTCCCTCAGCTTCACCCATCTTTTCTAGCAAGGGAGTTACGCTTCAAGTCTGATTGCCGAGTGGAGCTGCCAAATCTCATGCTACTTATGCCAAGTAACAAGACTCCATGGTTTTATGATATTCAGCATTATGAGGAGTTTGTTGTTCAAGAATGTCCGTCTACTGTTGATAGCGCCGGGTGTCTAGGGGCAACTACCCCGATGAAGCTACATATTCATAGCCGGGTCTGGTCCTCTGCCAGATGGGCCCGTTATTTAAGGAGACACTACAGAATAATAGGCCTGAAGGTCCAACCCCGCGCCAAGCAGGTCCATTTCAAGTCAATTTCAGCTAAGAAGAGACGACAACGTAGGTTCAAGAGCCATCAGTTGTGCATTCAGGGGTCCACCTCTTCCTCCCTTTCTTTTCATTCATCCTTTCTTCTACTCAGTTCCCACCCTTGGGTGGTGTACCTTCCTCCATCTGATCCTATCACCATCATTTTCTCCTCCTTTCGTAGGTCCGTGCGTCCCCATTCCTCTCCTTTTTCTCCGGATCGTCCAGAGTTTCCCTCCTCTCACAATTCTAGGCCTCGGCCTATGTCTTTTCATCCCGATCTCGGGACATCTCCCAGTTCTTCTCCTCCAGTATCTCCGGGTTCCGTCTCTAATTCTCCTTCCCCGACCCTGTCGGGTGTCTGTCTCTTATTCCCTGACCCTGTCGGGTGATTCTAATTCTCCTTCCCCAACCTTGTCCGGTGATTCAAATTCCTTTTCTCCGACCACGTCGGACTATTCTTCTCCTTCTTTCTCATCTTCACAGCAATCATCTCGCTATCTTTCTATTCACTCCTCTTCACCCTTTTAGGGTCATTACCATTTTTCTTGCTGCTTTCGAGGCTTTAGTCCGCCTTGATCTCAGCTAATTTGATTTCTTCTGTATTTGGTTCCTTGTTATCAGGGCCTCGACGCCTAAACAAGGGAGTTCTAGCCTCGTCCCTCTTCCTTTTTATCCTTATTTCGTCTAGTTTGGTGTCTGTCGCTCATCCATGTCAAGGAATCCTTCAATCCCTTTGCTATCCTCTCCCTTTCATCTTGTCAAGCAAGGAATAGAAAGCTCGTGCTGCTCGAAGCTCGATGATCAAGATTGCTTTAGGGTGCTACTTCCACACTGCAGATTTGCAAAGGTATCTTTATTTTGAGAAAAGAAACATGCTTTCATTTCCATTATTGTTTCTGCACATGGTTATAATGCTATTCCTCAACATTGTTAAGTAGCTTTTAGAAATTTGCTTAGTTCATTTAGGTCATTTAAAATGAGTTCGCTTCTGCAGCATCCTTAGGCCGGTGATAGCTCCGCGCTGGGAGTCTAGTTCTTTCCCCGATTGTTGAGGGTGACCATTGAGCATGGGTTTTCACACACTTCACGGCGAGCCATAGCCGATTCCTTTGAGTAACACCGTTGCTGCTTTGGCCATACTTTGGGTATGCACAAAGGTCTTTTTCTCTTCTCTGCTCGGCCAAGTGCAGGGGCAAGAGATTGATGGATAAGATAACTAACCTAGGCGCTCCCTAATACGAGAGAGGTCTCAAATAGGGGTAGTCTTGACCTTCAAAAGTGAGCTTTCATGTTATATCTAGCCAATAAGGGCTGTCAAAAATAAATGGACAAATCAATGCAAAATTATGAATCAAAGGCATGGCAAGAGTGGTAGTACAGTTCCCCGCGAGAAGTCATGATCCCGGTCGCATGCGTGCCTGATAAATATGGGTCTAAAAATCAAAGACACAAAGCCCCGGCGTAACAGACCTACTCTTTGAGCGGTAGTGCCCTGAAAGGAATTCGAGCCTTGATATCTCCCATCCTGCATAAAACTTGTCTCTAATTTTTCTTCTATTTCTCCCTCTTAGGCTGGGTTGTATCCCAGGTATGGCCTTAGTAGGGGCACCGTTCTTTAGAAGCGGTTGGTTGTGGTAAGCCACCCTCATATGCACGCCCTGCTCAAAGGAAGTCTTTAATGAGAGGGGAGGGACGGCGATCCCTGGCCAGTAGTTCGAGCCTGTCTTTGGGTGCTGCGGATTGCTATTTCAAAATCCAAAAAAGAATGAGATATTGTCAAAAATCCAAATATTTCAAATATCCTAAAAAATTGAGATTCAAAAAAATCAAATATTTCAAAATCAAAAAAAATCAAATATTTCAAAAATCTAAAAAAAATTAAAATCTAAAAAAATCAAATATTTTCAAAATCCAAAGAAATCAAGAAAATTGAAAAATCTAAAAATATTTATCTTTTTGTTCCTTTCTATCTATTTTTTTTTAGAACAGATACGCAATCTGTTTGCTAAGTGTGTAGGTTGCAGGTACTCAAGCTTTCCTTACTCCATATTTTGTTCTATCTGTCTCATGTTCACATCTTCTGATCTGCTCTCTTCTTCAATCATATCTCTCGATCTATTCTGAAGCTTATGTCCTTCTCAACTTTTGTTTACAATGATTATATCTACATGAGAGGGTTTTACCACACGATTGTGAACCTTGCGATTCTGCTTCATTCTGATCTTGGATTTTGATTGAAGGGCGTATTTGTCGTATCTTTTGTCCCGCCGTGTCCTTATCACATGTTTATGTCCCACCATGTTGTCCCACGCATGTTATTTTATTCCTCACCACGTATTGTTAGTTGTCTTGCATATGTTGTTAGTCGTCCTTCTATATCCCGTGTGTTGTCTCAACCGTGTGGTCATCCCTCATATTCTTGTCCCAACCATGTGTTGTCCCACCGTGTTGTTGTCTTGTTCCATCATGATCATCATGCATACGTGTGGTTTGTTCATGCCATTGCATATGTGCTTGTTCATCTTGTTGTGTTGTTTCCCATTTCATTTGATCGTTATGTTATGTTGTATTGTCGGTCAATCAATTAAGCGTTATGTTATCGTCGTTATGTTCCTGCTTGATTATCATGTTCATTCATATTGTTGTTGTCTTATTTGAAAATTTCATAAAAATCAGAAAAAATCTGGAAAATCCAAAAAGATGCCTCTTCGCTTGACAGGTAAGTCAAGTATGGCTCTCTATCCCTGCTCATTGTTGCATTACTATATGGTATCTACGTTATTATAGCCTCTCAAGGACCGGCTGGTTGCCCGTGTGTTCTAGGATCTGATGTTCCCATTTAACAAAAATGATGATGATCTAGGAGCATACGGTTAATCGTTGGATAGGCCGCTCGGTTGAGTCGAGTGGGGGATGATAGACTCTGTCTCGTACGCTGTGGTTGCAAGAAGACTCTTGACCCCGTCTTAGCTCAGTCTAGCAATAGTATCCTTGAGTACTTTCTATTTTATCTTTCTTTGCATTCGTTTTAATGATTTCTTTATTTTAGCCCAGCATGCATCATGTCATTTTGAGCATTTATGCCTCGTGATCCGTTTAAGAATTTCTCCTCAGCAATGGTTGATTGCACTTAAGCTCTCTTGGATAAGAGATTCTTCATTCCACACCGAATTTGAACGATTTCTCTGATCTTGCCGCTTCGTCTGGTTGGCCAGCGTGATTCTTGTCTGGATTTTATCTCAATATTTTCCTTTTCCAGCTCCTATGCTGTGTTTCATGCCGACCCACTCATTGTCCGTGGATTGTGTCCCCGATGAGGTTGGTCGTGTTTCCTTTCCTCCCTTAGTTAGTTCTCCAGACATGTCTCATCTGCGTCATTCATTCCGGGTAGTTAGTTCGGCGATTTCAGGAGAATTCCTGTCGCTTGTTGGTTAAAACGGGTGTCTTTTGCCTTGATGCCCGCTTTTCAGTTCTCTCCGCTTCATCTCCGCGTCATCTCCATTTCATGTCGGTGTCGCTTTCGCTCCATCTCCTTTCCATTTCACCTCCGCGTCGCTTTCGCTCATTCCCTTGCAAAGCGGACATCAAGGAGGGGCATCTGTTGACACTGTGTTTAGCCCACAAGTTACGTCATTTCTCTTATTCATCATTTTTAATGTCCCGAATTACCCATTATTTTGAAGTCTTCCTTCGATGGATTTCGAGCCAATTTTCATTATTACATTCCCTTTGAGCCCTAGAGATCATGATTTTCTATAGCCCTGGAGCTTATTTTATCAACTTCTGGCTTCTAAGTCGACTTTCGGCCCATTTAGGCCGGCTTCCCTCAAGTAATCGGCTCTCTCCTGCTGCGCCGTCCTAAAAGTGGTCCTTTTTCATCTCCTTCTGTCCCTCTATTAAAAGAGAAACAACTTTGTCTTCACCAAAGTTGTTTCTCTTTTAACGATCTACAATTTCTTCTTCTATGATGTTGGCCAGTTCTGCCCCGTTTGTGAGCTATTCGCATTTTTCCAGCGTGTTGTGCTGTTCAGAATTATTTCTCTCTATTCTAGCACAATTTTCTCCCTCTTCTGATCATTTTCTCATCTTGCTTTCTTCATGAAAGTTGTTCCTCTCTCTGTTATCTACAATTTCTTCTTATACTACTTTCACTAGTTCTGCATTGTTTGAGAGATATGCTTCAATTTCCAAAGTCACGCGTAGTCTACCCATAATTTTCCTTCATCGATGTGAAGGTCTAGTGTAGGTGCGTCACAGCGATGTGAAGGTCTAGTATAGGTGCATCATAGCCCATTTAACGGTCTATCGTAATACCGTTAGAGCACATGTGACGGTCCTATAGTAGACCGTCACACCCAAACTCACCCGAAATCACCCCGTTCGACCCCTAGAGCGTGGCGGTCCTACCCTAGACCATCAGAGCAATGTGGCGGTCCTACAATAGACCATTACACACAGCAGAGAGTCCAATTTATGCTGGACTTTGCCCCGAAAACTACGCGGCGAGCCTATCTTGCAGAGCCCATAACTTCTCTAATTCTTATCCAAATTGATCCCCATTTTTTCCTACTTCTAGCCCTTTGTATTATCTTCAATTTGGTTCATAGAAATCAAATTTTTATTGGCTATATCTCTTGGGATCTTGGTCGTAAGATCGAGATTTAAGCATCCTGGTACAACTAAAACTCTGTTTTCTAGTGCGACGGGGCTACCTTCCAAGAGCCATATCTTCTAGAATCCTCCTCCGATTTGATCCCCATTTGTTCCTATCTCTTGTCCTTAGTATTATCACGAGTTTGATCCAGAGAACTTGATTTATCTTGGACTATATCTCCGAGAATCTTGATAAGAAGATGGGGCTTTCTTACAAAACTCTATAAAAACTGCCCAGTTCACAGTCGCGACGGGGGGGGGGGCTCTTTCTTGGTTCGGGGTGAAGCCATGCTACAACTCCAACTCACAACTTTGACCCCAGCTTGAAGAGGGAAGTATTACCTTTCAATTGCATCCTTCTCGGCTTGATTTTATGATCTATACACTCAGTTCTCTTCCTCTTAAAATCACAAATCATCACAATTTTTGCACTTTTCTGCTACATATGTGTTTTCCCCCGTTTTGCATCGATGATTTCTCTCTATTCTCTCAATCAAATCTCGTGATTTCAAATCTCATGCATGCACAATACACACACATATTATTTCCACCCTTCCACATGGGTTAAAAACCTCCCCCCGGTGAGTTTGCCCTCAATTTCTACCCATATTTTATCACTGCGGGATTGATGCTACACATGCATGTTCTAATGGGTTTTTTTTCTTTGTTTTGGCTTTGTTTTGCAGGAGAGCATGAATACAACGTGAGGCCCTTTTCCTCTAGCCGGTTGGAAGGAGAGGAGGTTTGAATCCACAAAGTTCCCCGTACCTCGTTTGTCAAGCACGATCAAGTTTTCTTTCCAAGGTACACGGCGCCGTTCTTTACACTTCTTCATCCTTTGGCGTTGTTAATCCTTGGTGGCGATCACGGTCAGTTCTTCTATTCATTACCCCCTTGTTCATACTTCTATGATTGCTTCATATACATGCATGGTTAGTTAAGGGGCGCGGTGTAGATTAATCCATCTACAGCAGGAGCAAGTTGGACTGGATCTGATCCAGAAACCAACAGATAACAAATCTTCTATTAGCTTCAGCCTCTTCAACGTCACTTCTCTCTTATCTCCCGAGCTCTCTCTCTTTCACTCAGCACTCCTTCTTCTTCTTCTATCTCTTCTATTCTTTCCTTCTCGCAGCCTCTTCTTCTATTCTTCTCTTCTCTCAGCAACAGCTTTTCCGCTTTCTGCAGCCCTCTACTTCCCTCATTGAAGGATGAGGCGGTCTTTATATAGAACAGAGCCTCCGTATGGATGAGGAAAAAAAGTCCTAGTGAAGACCCATTGGTCCACGTGGCAGGGACGAGAATGTTCCTCTATCATTGTGCCTTGTATCACGTGCCTTTCTTTTGCCCCATTATCCACGAGCCAGCCTTCTGCCATTTCAGAGATCATGTGCCTCTTTTGTGAACGAGATTGTTCACTGCAAAAGAAAGGACAGAGTACAGTTTATGCCATGAGTTCTTAAGGGATGCATAGACTATATAGTGTAACGATCAAACATGCACAGACCTTAGATTTAGTCAAACAGGATGTGCACTGACCTTAACTTGTTGTTAATGAGACATGCTCGGACCATTGGCAGCACGCAACAAAACATGCACGGACCTTCCATTGAAGGAACAGGAAAGTGCACAGACAATGAAATGCGTATATACTAAACATGCACCGACGCTATAGTGAGCCTAAGGCTGAACATGCATCGGTTTGAACAGTGAATTGCATGGACTTCAGGTGCAAGGAAGAGAACGTGCACGGACCCTCATTACTGTGATACAGGGACTAGCACGGACCTTGGTATGCTTAGAGCTAAAATGTGCACCGATGTTAGATATACAGAATGGCCTGAATGCACAGACCTTCTACTAGATGAATAGTGATATGCACCGACTGGTACAGTGGAATGCACGGACCTTCTCATGCATAATGCAAGACCTGCACCGACCTTATCATGCCATAAATACGACATGCACCAACTCTAGATGTGAGCTGCAAAGACTTGCACCGACCTTTTATGGCCTTAGTCATAGACATGCACCGACCTAATGCGAGTGAAAACCTGCACCAACTTCCCTTGCATGCATGCATCAAACCTGCACCGACCTTATGCTCGCGGCAAAAGCTGCATCGACCTGAAGCGCTCGCAGCAAACTATCTATGAACCAACCTTCATGCGTACGCAAGATAGAATGTGCACCGACTTGTGCTCTCTTGCAGCAAACCTGCACCGACCCTATATGCATGCATGTAAAAGCATGCACCGACTATATATGCACCGACTTACCTTATATATGTCCACTGACCTACCATGAGGCAAAAGATGCATCGACGCAATAACATAGACCTAAAATGTGCACCGACTTGCTACAGTGTGTGCACCGACTATGTATAAGCTGAATGCAAGAAGTGCACTGACCTTGTATGCATACAAGGTAAATGTGCACGGACTTATGCATGCGTGCAACAACAAAGAATGCACCGACCCTGCAACATGCAAGGGCCAAAAGGTGCACCGACCTTATGCATTTGACACCTAAACCAGCACTGACCCAGTGCATATGCTCTGACTTCAACATGAACATGCTCAAACTTATATGATGGTAATGCACTGACCTTAAAGCATGTGCACTGATTTGCAAATGATACAAATAAGGCAACTAGCATCGACCTAGCATGCAATGCATATGACACTAGCACCGACCTTAACTGTTAACTAATTGAGCACTTAGGTTGACCTTTGTTGAGCAGGATGGCCTATATGAAAAGTGTGCATGCTACCTGTTCGATGAAATGACTAAATGCATAATCAGACGCATATTGCAATCATCATTCAATCTTCATGCAAGCATATGATGACTTATAGTGTTTGCTATCATCAAAATCACAGAGACACAATAATCCCCCCCTTTTTGATGATGGCAACACTATGAGTCATAAAGATAAAGCAAGATGCTGATAGATAAACTATTCTCCCCCTTTGACTTCATCAAAAAGAAAATAGTTTGATAAGATAAATGACTAGCATGCATGCATGAAAAATAGTTTGACAAACTATTCTCCCCCTTACGAAAAGAGCCTAAACAGCCAGATAAGAACATGTAACCCTACCCCCCCTGAAAATGTGAGGTGAAAAAGAAGTAAGAATAGGGTATGATGAAGGACAGCCAAGAAGAGGTGTCAAGTAGATTAATCTCCCCCTTAATGCCAGAATCATGCTGATGTGACAATTTCTCTCTTTGACAAAGCAGAGGGATTGGAGTGGAAGAGGTGATACGCATCTTTCAGCAAAAATATAGGGGCAATCAAGGATAAGTTCTGGTCATGATGAATTTTATCAATAATCAAATGGCAGCGAGCAAAAGAATTCCAAATAAGCTTCAAACACATGAGTAATTCAATAAGATTTTCAAGGAGATACCAATTTCATAAATCCAAAACTGATTTTTTCAGAGTCTTCCATTATAAGGGCTTATGAATGAACTTTATTAATCAGCATGGTTTAAACATGATGTATGCAAAGTTTGCCAATAAAATTCTGTATTTATATCTAAAATCATGGTTTAATAAAAGTGAACCAAGCCCTCATATTTATATCTTGATTAACCTCCCTTTTTCTTACACAATCAAATTCAATGACTTCTTTTGGAATTACATTCACTAGTATTGCGATCAAACAATTATGAAGCCATATGATTTTATCTAGGGTTATAGCAATTTATCTTTTGCATCAATATTCAAATATTGCAATTTGTTCAACAAAAGTTTTCATGCTACAAATTTCAAGAGCACTCTAGTTCAGTGCACACCTTGTAACTGGAGGATAGACGTTGATCAGACGCCAATATCCCTGAGCACTTAGTGTGACTAACAGTCATGCTTTATAATTAACAGAGTTAACATTTACACCTCATGACATACCTCAACTCATTTCCTTGATGAGTGAGATGTGTTTCTCAGTGTGCACACCATTGCTCTGCTAGATTATCAATCATTTTTAAGCAGAGTTAACTATGGCACCTCATGACACAGTCCTTTGGACATGGTTTCTCAGTGACCAAAGTCATTGCTCTGACAACTATTTACCCTTTAGACATTCCAGAAAACTCATTTATTTCAAAACAATACTAATTTCATGTACTTCAACCAAATAAAGTCATGTATTCAACAGTTCAGATTTCAGAAGATTTTACAAGACACAACATGAAACAGTTGGTTAAGATTTATTAAAACATGGTTCAGATATTTTTTAGGATATTCAGAACCAAACTCAATGAATACATTAACCTTAAACCATTATGATCTTTTTGAACATTCATAAACCTGTATAATAGAAGATTCCTTGTTGTCGAGATTTTTAGATTTATGGTCATGATATACAGATTGAAATCCTTTCAATTTTCAGGTCAAGGAGGTCTGAGAGCAGCCTCTTTTCAATAGAAGCAGCAGCAAGAACATGCATCAAATGTGAGAGTATATGAAGTTCATGCATATTGCAGAAATGGCCAAAAGTGCATCAGGCAAATGTAAAAGTAACAATAGATTTCAGACTCAAGAAGAGTATCAGTTTCAAGTGAATTCAGAACAATTAGAAATAAGTGATACACGCTGATCCCAGTTGGTGATGAATGTTGCAAGAGAAGCAGAAGTTGCAAAATGAGTGAAGATATGGCTAGACAAAAAGGGTATCGGTTGACTGAATGAGCAATTCACGTTGGCCGAATAGGATAAGAAGTAAATGGATGAATGGCCATGCTTTTCAAAAGATTTATTTATCTGCTCCTCCTGACATGATGCACTGAAACAACCTTTTTGGTGTTTTAAAAATTAATCGAATGCAATCAACTCATGTATGCAAATGCACTGACTCCCCTTAACAGTATGCCATATGAGATACTCTCAATGCAGCATATGCAATGACAATTATGCAGGGAGTTTGATGAGTTATGCTCGTGGACATTTAGACTGATCTATGTGCTGTTTTAACCAATGGTACTGGGTAGAGGACTTGGTCTAAAAATCACCATATACATAGTAAGAACCTCCAGACAAATTGCATTTGTCCTTTAGTAACTTACCATTTGATATACCATGTTGATCATGCATGACACTGAAGTGCAAATGCAGTCTTATCAGATTTTTAATGAATCGTGCCAGACAAATGTGAGAACATGAATGCATGCAGATTGGAAATGAATCCAGCATATCTTTAATGAATATGTGCACACACATCTCAAAGTATGAGCAAATAAACTCATGTAGCTCAATACAAATGACAAAACATTTAAGGATCTTGTCTACATGACACTTTTGACTGAACAGATTTAACATGATATGTAGTTAAAGTAGATTTCTAAGAACTTCAATGGAACAAATGTTAAAGGTGCAGAACATTACCTGAATGGGGGTTTTACCAACTTGAGTGCCTTGGTTTATTTACCCCTTTTTATTCTCCATCCCAAGGCACTCCTGCAAATAGCATCTCATTTTGCATTCATAGGAACCCAAGTCTCCTTGGGTCCTTTAGTGACAGTAGCACCTCTGAATGGTGCTCTCCTCATTTTCAACACTTGAAAATCATCAAACCTCATCAAATAACAGTTACACATGGAATGTCCTAACTGTCCACAGTAATAACATGAAATAACAGATTTTAAATTCTTTTTATGCACATTATTATAAGCATGGAATCTTTGTGCATTAACATGAAAATTTCTGTTATTTGCATGGACGTTTTGTTTTCCATAACCTGCCAACCAGCATTCAGAAGCTCGGTGGCCAGGTTTTCCACAATCAAAGAATCCAACATATTTTTCCTTAGACACAAATTTGTTTATGCCAAAATCAATTTTGTTTACAAGGAATTTAACAAATTTAGAATTAAGTTTCTTTCCCTGAATATGCCAACAGTCCTGGACTGTGTGACCATACTTTCCACATTCAAAACAGGAAGAGAAATTTCTTCTCTTAATCACTGACTAGCACTCACTAGCCAGATGGCCTGGCTTCCAACAGTTGGAACACATAGAAGCTTTTCCTTTGAAAGTAAATTTATCTTTACCAAAGGCATTCTGTTTTACAGGGAATCTAAGGTGTTTATAATGAGCTTTTCCTTGGACATGCCAGCAATGGGCAGCAATGTGGCCCATCTTGCCACAATGAAAACAGGAAATTTTCTTATTCTGAAATGCGTGATTTTTAGGATAAGTTTTCTTAGCATGCATTTTACTGGCATTTAGATCATCCTTTTTCATCAATTTGCAGTCATTCATCAAATGGCCGAGCCTGCCACAGTAATGGCATGAAATTCTCTTCTTGTGTGCATGAATATGTGTGTTGGTGTTGTGGACAACATGCACATTTTTAACATGACTGTGTGTAGGCTTGTTCTGCAAATTTCCATTTCCTTCAACTTTTTCAGTATGTTTCTGAATTTTCTGAATAGTAGTTAGATTTGGATTTTTCTGTGCAGTGAACTGAAAAACCAATGGAGTTTTGATGCTGGTTTGTTCTGAGCTACCTACAAATGATGTATGAATTTTGTTTCCAAAGCTCTTCTTATTTATTGGATTATACCCCAGCCCCTCTTTCTGTAAATTCACTTTCATCCCCAGCAGTTTATCCAAATTATCTTGACCTTCAACAAATTTAGATAAAGAATTCTTTAAGTCATTAATCTCATCTTCCAAGGATGCAATATGTAATTCATAACTAGTAATTTCTTGTTCACTGCAATTCACACACTCTTTTAACACTTTGTTTGTAGTTTTATAATTCTCGACTTCTTGTTCGAGATTGTGTAATTTTTTTGACTCTTTTATACAGACAGATTTTCTTGTTTCTATGGTTAAGAGTTTTTTAGACATAGCAGAGTTGAGATGTTTGAGTCTCTCATGTTCTAATTTTAGTTGTTCAATCTGTTCACTATTGTTATCAGATTTGGAGTTCAAATCTTCAGTCAGCCTTTCCTCTCTTTGATCAGTTTTCAATTTTTCATCCAACAAATTTTTGTTCTCTTCCCCCAAGGATGCAATTAAGTTTTGATGCCATTCTAAATCATAGTGAAGGCTTTCATTCATTTCCTTCAGAAATTCACATTTATTACAAACTGATTTACCAGAATACTTTGATTCAGCTTGGAATTTTTGTTTTTCAGTATCATCAAGACTTTTCTGAAGTTCTGCATTTACACTTTTAACAGCTTCAAGTTTTTCATGAATCAAGTCATTTTCCTTCACATAATTCTCAAGTTTCTTTTCTGCCTGTTCAATTTGATTTCTGAGATCATTATTTTTAAATTTCAATTGTTCTAGCTCTGAATTAACACAATCAAGATCTTTCAACAATTCTTCCTTATGAACTAGATTATTAACATGAACCTGATCAACATTAGTCGAGCTAAGTTTTTCTTTTAGTTCAGAGACTTCACATGCAAGTTCTTGATTTTTCCTTTTGAATAAACTAATTTGTTTCTTAAGCATTTGGACATCAGACAAGCATGTATCATGGGACTGTTTCAGTTTTAAGCAATTTTCACATGAGGACTCTGAACTATTCAGATCAATTTTCTTTTTCAAGTTTTTATATTATTTTCTTAACATCTCATGTGACTCTAATAGCTCACCATATGCATCCTGCCAATCATCTAAAGTATAGTTCTTGAAAGGGTTTACCTGATCATCTTCCTCTTCTTCATTTTGGCTGCTACTTTCATTACCTTTCTCTGCCATTAGACATTCGCCTTCATTTCCTTTATCGGCGGTCTTCAGTCTATCCAGTACCTCTCTTGCAGATCTGCAATCATAAAAACAAGAATGGAATACCCTGTTAGTAGCTGCCTTCATCAATTCCAGGGCTCCTTTATTTTCATCCCACATTGATCTATGTCTATTAGTCCATTTGGACTTGTTCTTTGGTAGACTGTGTGGACCGTGAGTAATGATCTTCCACAGATTAGGATTAACAGACTTGACAAACGTGTGCAAGTTGTTAAGCCATGAGTCAAAATTAGTACCATCGAAAACCGGTGGATGAGCCATGGATCTAAGCAATAGACAGAACAAAAACACAAGCGGCGACCAGAAATGTACCACAAAAACACAGGATCTACTGCAGATCGTTGGATCTGGGCAATCAGAACCCGCTCTAATACCAATTGTTAGGACATGTGGAACGTGGAAATAGATCTAGAGGGGGGGTGAATTGATCTTTTGGAAATATCGCCCAATTAAAATATAAACACATTCTAAGAAACGATTGAAGAAATCACCATCGAAGACTCCTAGAAATAAAGGCTTCTATTGAACTAGTGGGCAAACACTTATCATGCTAACATAAGATCAGCGAGAGACAAGACATAATCCATAGCGTTCAGGCTCAAGCAAGTCGGATATCGAATTGAGTAAATAGCGCTCAAACAGACGGTGAACAAAACCTGTGAAGGATAAGGGAGATAAGGAACAATCTCACCAATGCAAACAACTGCTCACAGGATTTTTAGGTGGTTCGGCCAGACACCAATCAGCCTACGTCCACCCCTCACTCCAAACCGGAGTGAGGCTTCCTTGCAAAAAGCACGACGCAGACTGAGTCTGCAAACAAGACGCTGCCTAACAGCTTGACTCAGAGGAACACTCTCCTCTCTTCCTCCAAACCGGAGGGGAACTACTAGTGACACCCCATCACTAGCAACCGGAGACACCAACCTCCCTTCCTCTAAACCAGAGGGGAAACTGTGAGTGACACCCAGTCACTCACACCCAGAGACACCAGTCTCCCTTCCTCTGAGTCCTCAGAGGGGAACCAGAGATAAATCTCCCTTCTCCTAAATCCTCAGGAGGAACCCGACCTCAATCCAGAGAATCGAAAGAACAAGGTGGAAATGAGAAAAACTGTAAAAGAGAAAATAAAGCTAGCAGAAAAACTGAAACGAATATGGCTCTTGCAGGAACAAGTTGGACTAGATCTGATTCAAAAACCAACAGATAACAAATCTTCTATTAGCTTCAGCCTCTTCAACGTCACTTCTCTCTTCTCTCTCGAGCTCTCTCTCTTTATCCCAGCACTCCTTCTTCTTCTGCTATCTCTTCTATTCTTTCCTTCTGGCAGCCTCTTCTTCTATTCTTCTCTTCTCTCAACAACAGCTTTTCCGCTTTCTGTAGCCCTCTACTTGCCTCATTGAAAAATGAGGTGGTCTTTATATAGAACAACGCCTCCATATGGATGAGGTAGAAAAGACCTAGGGAAGATCCATTGGTCCACATGGCAGGGATGAGAATGTTCCTCTGTCATTATGCCTTGGATCATGTGCCTTTCATTTGCCCCTTTATCCGCGAGCCAGCCTTCTGCCATTTCGGAGATCACGTGCCTCTTCTGTGAACGAGATTGTTCCCTGCAAAAGAAAGGACAGAGTACAGTTTATGCCCTGAGTTCTTAAGAGATGCATAGACTATATAGTGTAATGATCAAACATGCACAGACCTTAGGTTTAGTCAAACAGGATGTGCACTGACCTTAACTTGCTGTTAATGAGACATGCCTGGACCATTGGCAGCACGCAACAAAACATGCACGGACCTTCCATTGAAGGAACAGGAAAGTGCACAGACCATGAAATGCGTATATACTAAACATGCACCGACGCTACAGTGAGCCTAAGGCTGAACATGCATCGGTTTGAACAGTGAATTGCACGGACTTCATGTGCAAGGAAGAGAATGTGCACGGACCCTCATTACTGTGCTACAGGGACTAGCACGGACCTTGGTATGCTTAGAGCTAAGATGTGCACCGATGTTAGATATACAGAATGGCCTGAATGCACAGACCTTCTACTAGATGAATAGAGATATGCACCGACTGGTACAGTGGAATGCACGGACCTTCTCATGCATAATGCAAGACCTGCACCGACCTTATCATGCCATAAACACGACATGCACCGACTCTAGATGTGCGATGCAAAGACTTGCACTGACCTTTTAAGGCCTTATTCATAGACATGCACCGACCTAATGCAAGCCAAACCATGCACCGACTTCCCTTGCATGCGTGCAGCAAACCTGCACCGACCTTATGCTCGCGGAAAAAGCTGCATCGACCTGAAGCGCTCGCAGGAAACTATCTATGCACCGACCTTCATGCGTGCGCAAGACAGAATGTGCACTGACTTGTGCTCGCTTGCAGCAAACCTGCACCGACCCTATATGCGTGCATGTAAATGCATGCACCGACTATATATGCACCGACCTACCTTATATATGTCCACTGACCTAGCATGAGGTAAAAGATGCACCAATGTAATAACATAGACCTAAAATGTGCACCGACATGCTACAGTGTGTGCACCGACTATGTATAAGCTGAATGCAAGAAGTGCACTGACCTTGTATGCATACAAGGCAAATGTGCACGGACTTATGCATGCGTGCAACAACAAAGAATGCACCGCCCCTGCAACATGTAGGGGCCAAAAGGTGAACCAACCTTATGCATTTGACACCTAAACCTGCACCGACCCAGTGCATATGCTCTGACTTCTACATGAACATGCTCGGACTTATATGATGGTAATGCACTGACCTTAAAGCTTGTGCACTGATTTGCAAATGATACAAATAAGGCAACTAGCATCGACCTAGCATGCAATGCATATGACACTAGCACCGACCTTGACCATTAACTGATTGAGCACTTAGGTTGACCTTAGTTGAGCAGGATGGCCTATATAAAAAGTGTGCATGCTACATGTTCGATGAAATGACTAAATGCATAATCAGACGCATATTACAATCATCATTCAATCTTCATGCAAGCATCTGATGACTTATAGTGTTTGCTATCATCAAAACCACAAAGACACAACAAAAATCACATTTGTACGTAACATTGCACAGAAAAGTTTTCATAATTTCTCATGCAGGAATTCAAAATTTTCCAGAATCATTTAAATTCTCCTATACATGGAAAATTAACTAAATTTAACCACATTACAATGAAAATCAGCACAATTTCTTAAACCATCATTTATAATAGAAATATCATTCTTGAAATTTTTCATTATTTTTTACGCTGTATTACTAATATTTTGATAGAATAACAAAATGCATCATGAATAATAAATTAACTAAATATTTCCACGATGATCAGAAATTTACTCAAAATTTATAGAACGTTGGTCCGGGTAGTAGTATCATATTTAAGAAACTTCACTATTTTTCATTAAGTGTTTCTAATTTCTAAAATTTCATATCAGATTCTAAAATTTACAACAATAATTTTTAAATAGAAAAAAATTATTCAAAAGGTTCACAATGACTGAAATATAATAATAATTAACATATAAATATTATATATCAGTTCTGTATTATTCTCAGCATTTTCACATAATATTACCATTTATTCAGTTTTTCACTCATTTTCTTAAACATTGAAAACTATACAAGTCAAGAGTCTGTGATCAAAATAATATGAAGTTTTAATAAGTTAGTTATAACATGCATTTAATTCTTCTGGTAAAGTTTCAACATTTTTCATAAAGTATTTCTGTTTATCTCATAATTTTATACTTCTAATAACTTATTGAAAATTCTGTAAGTTCACTTACAGACATCTATAATTGTTGGTATTTTAAGAATACATCACACACAATGTAATAACTATACTGTGAAATCGTAAGCTTTTTATGAACAATATATATAATTTCTATATAATTATTTATTTTCTTATCATGTATTAAAAATTGATTAACAAAAATATCGTGGTCTAAAAATAATGAAACTTTTTCTACATGTGGGTCTCATAGTAAGATTCATTCTTACAATTTATGATGATTTTGTATCACCCCTTTAGACTTTTAGTATAATTAAACACATTTAAGATAATATTAAAATATTTATAAATGTGAACATAATTTGAATCAGACATTGAAATTTTTACAGAGAGCTTATAATATCAGATCCCATGATTCTGGAAACTTTCTAAATTTAACATGCACCGTTGCTAATTATAGTGTATTAATCACTTAATTTTATCCTTAATCACATGCCTTAACACAAATGATCTCATGATAATTCGACTAGATGTGATCACACATGGTGAAATACAGCTCTCTGTATTTAATTATCTCGATAGATGCTAATTAACACACCCTAAATCATTTTAAATATACTAATCATGCTAATCAAGAGGATTAATGTTAAATCCCTTACCTTAATAAAGCTTAAACATCTCCTTAATATGCCCTGGACCCTCTCTTTCAACACTTCACGTAGCCAGCCTCCAAGAAGAGCAAATGAGGCCCCCTTCATAGCTATTTATAGGGAATTTTCTCTAATCAAGCTTAACCCTTGATTTAATCAAGGGTGGAGATTAAAAATTTATTTTAATGTTATTTAATTAAAAATCTAACCTTCAAAGTTTCACCAACCCACTCAGCCCATTCCTTTTGACTACCCCGTATTTTTCTTTTTTTATGTATATGGCACATGGACTTTTGACTAATAAGAAGGAAAGGGTTTACTCTAAAATAAAAGTTTAACAAAACAAAAAAAATAATAAATAATTTTTTTAAATAGCCGCAAGCGGCCAAAGGAGGGGGGGTGGCGCCTGCCTCCCGCGCGCCCACGCCAACCTGCGCGCGCGCGCGCGTGTGGCCACCTTTTTTTAATTTTTTTATTATTGTTTTTCATGTAAACCCTTCTTCTCTTTTCTTTTAAACACTTAGCCCCCTTCTTTTTTAGCTTTGTTTATTATTTCTCTTTCTTCTCTTTCCCTTAACTTCTAAACCTCTTTTTTTTATCAAGGCTAAAATAATTTTAATAAGACTAAGAATTTAAACATTTAGGCATAAACAAATATATTTTTATAAATAAAATAAAATACTAAACTATAAATTTGTAGGGTATCACAAATGTTCCTCCTCTATCCTATGATCGGGGTGATTCTTTTGAGTTACCTCCACCCCGATATCTGTCTTGCCCTTGCATTCACCAGTCACATTCGTTTTCTTCAGGGCAGGAAAAAGAAAATTTTAGTAAGAACAAAATTCTTTGGTGCCTCATTTTAAAATCAACTCGTTGGTTATGGAGCTTTCATGCGTCTAGCTGAAGACGTAAAACTTAGCACTTCTGGGAGGTAACCCAGGGTTTTTTTGTTATTTAATGCTTTTATTTAGAGTGTTTCAATCAGCAGGCCGAGTTGAAGGAGCTATCACTATTCTTTTAAAGGAGCTTTTTACCTCGCATATCAGGTTGTCTCCTTCTTACTCAGTAATATTTTCTATTACATTGTTCGTCCATTTTAATTTTATATGCCATTGAGGACAAAGTCATTTAAGTTGGGGGACAGAGAGAAAAAAATTTTCGTGATGCATATGCATATAGTACAACCTGATAGGAGTTTTGTATTTCCTGCATATCATTTTGCAATCTGCATGAAAGAGAAAAGATGAAATCCCCAATTGAGTTCTCTTGATGTGCGCTTTTATTAAAAGCAATTCTGGAATAGAAGAGGCTGGGGAAAAGGATGGTAGAAAATTTAGGCAATCTAGCTAAGGAAAATTGATAAAAGAAGCTCCTTAAAGTTTTACACGCTAATGAAACAAATAGGGCAAGCCTTCTGTTATTTTTAGGTATTGTGTCTGATGCTCTACACTGTTGTGTCCCCTGGTTTTGATGATAACAAATCATAAATCATTAGTAGATATTTGTGAAATATCTAACATGTTTTGGTTTAATGTATAGACTAATCAAGCACAGGAGAAATACTCTAAGTGATGTCTCGACACCATTTTATGATGTCTCGACACATCTAGAAGAGATCTTGTCGAACCAGGAACAGTTGAGCTCCGGCATAAAGCATGTGTCGACACATCTGACCAATGTCTCGACACCTCTAGAAGAAATCAAACTGAAGCCGTTCTGTCTGGCCTCTGGATTGACCGATGTCTCGACACCTTGAGTGAAAAGTGTCGACACCTCGGTTCCACGAAGCAAGCCTCGCTTCTCTCTGGCGGATATGTCTCGACATCTTCGTGTGACAACTCTGCACATGGCGCATATGTCTCGACACCGTTTGGTGATGTCTCGACACAGTCATGGTGACATCTCGAAACCAAGCACATATGTCCCGACACAACATTGTGACGTCTCGGCACAATAGCTACGGGTCTTCAAGATTTCAGTGGGATGTCTCGACACACTGTATGTAAAGTGTCGACACATTCGTGATCGACCAGAACGGATCTGAAACCGATCCGGAACTTGTCCTGGAGGATCCGTTCACTCTGGAAAAAGGCGTCAAAGAGTCTACTTTGTCAGAGGACTATGGTCTGGCGGAGAAATCCCCTGAAAGGACTGTACTTTTGCTGATATTGTCTCCTACCTACCCACATATCTGCAGGCTTGACAGAAAAGGGTCAACTATGCAAATGGAAGCAAATCAAATAATGTGGATGTGACATTCTAGGTTTAGCTTGAAAAGTGGACAACGTTGGTGTCGCCGCAAGTCACCAATATATCAGGAGCATGAGCTCCAGTTCAACACCAAGGCAAGCAAAGGAGAAAAAGAAATGCATAAGGCTTGCTGACGAAGCCATCTCCTTCCTGGTGCTTCTGGAGTGAATGCAACAAAGAAGACGCTCCTCTTCCTCACTCAAGGAGACCTCTTAGCATGGCAGAAAGAATTTGTGAAGCTTCATCCAGTACCCTTGAGAGCTTAAGAATGATCATCCTTCCCTCGTAAGGTCGTGGTGACGAACCAGGAAGAACGAGAAGAGAGAGAGCCAAGGAGTCCTCAAGCTTTTTCCCAGACAAGAGATTTCCTTCTCATAGTGTTTCATAACAATACTCTGTCTGGCTGTTTCCTTTTCAGTTTGCTTTTCTTCAAAACACATTCTCTCATATTTGTTCCCTACCTGCGAGTAGAAAGATAGACGGTGTGGTCATCGGTCTGTGTGTTTTGGGTTGTGATCCCTCAAGCTATTTGGCAGCGGAGTAGTGAGAGTGTATCTCTCTGATAGAAGCTGTGAATCAGCGTTGTGCTTTTGCACCAGTGAAGCCTCACCGTGTTGTGTGAGGGGTGGACGTAGGTCTCTGGATTGAGACTGAACCACCTTAAAGATTGTGTCTTGTGGGTTGCTTTCCTTTATGTTCTAACGGTAGAAGCTTGGTAGGACCGTTCATAGATATCATTTGTGTGTCCAGCTTCTTAGCTATTAACTAATCCCTGCCTTATTAGCATTTGTGTTAGATCTGATTTTTATTTTCGCAAAGAAGGGCAAAAAGGGGATGATCTATTCACCCCTCCCCTCTAGATCTGCCTATCACCACTCTACACGTGATATCAGAGCTAGTCTCTCTGTATGTTGTCTAACGACCTTGAGAGAACTGGTGATATGGCTACTAAGAGTCCTATGGCTGAAGGGCATTCTATAAATAGACCTCCCTTTTTCAATGGGACAAATCATCCTTACTGGAAAAACCGCATGTAGGTCTTCATTAAAGCCCAAGATCATGAAGTCTGGCGAGTGATCAGCAAGGGACCATTTGAGCTGCCTCCGGACGAGGATACATGGACTAAAGAACAGATCAGGACATCAACGCTGAACTGGGGTGCCAAGCACATCATGCAGTGCTCCCTTCATCCAAAAGAGTACTCAAGGGTGTCAACTTGCGCTACTACAAAAGAAATGTGGGACCACCTTGAGGTAATATATGAAGGGACACAGTAGGTACGTGCTACCAATGCAAACATGTTGGTATCTGAATATGAAAAATTTAGAATGAAATCTGATGAGTCCATTTCGGACATGTATGCTAGGCTAACTGTGCTCACTAATGGCTTGACTGAGCTAGGTAAGACCTATTCTGAGCAGGAGATAATAAGGAAGATTCTGAGATCTCTAACCCCTTTTTGGCATACAAAGGCCACAGTGGTTGAAGAATCAAAAGACTTAACTACCATCAAGGTAGAAGAACTCATAGGGTCCCTGATGACCTATGAGATGAATCTAAAGAACAAAGAGGCTGAGGTAAGTAAAAGAAGTCTCTGGCTCTTAAAGCTGGACCAAGCACCAAGGACTTATCTGAAGATGAAGAGCCTTCAAGTAGCAACACGGAAGAGGACGCAGTTGCTCTATTGACAAGGAAGTTCAGAAGATCTTTAAGAAAGGAAGGTACAGCATCACTAAGAAGAAGCCCCAGGTAAAAAGAGGTTTCAGGCCAAGACCTGAAAATGTTAAAAAGTCTGAAAAGCTTGTTTGCTACTCTTGCAGGAAACCAAGACACATCAAGTCTGAGTGTCCAGAAGGAGCTAAGAAAGCTATTCCCAGGTGGAAGAGCAAGAAGAAGCAGGCCATGGTATACACTTGGAGTGATGAAGAAGAGGAAGAGACTGAAGACAACTCCTCTGAAGAGAAGAAAAATGATCTCTGCCTGATGGCCAAAGGAGAAAATGACAGCGAGGTGAGCTCTCCCTTTGAGCACTTCTCTACTGATGATTGGGAAGAAGCTTACTTCGAATTGATGAATAAGTATGAAGTGTACAGAAAAGAAAATAAAACCTTAAAGAAGAAGGTTGACTCTTGTGGACATGATAACAATCTTAATGAAAAGATAAACTCTCTAGAAACTGAAATTGAAGATATAAGAAAAATGAATGAAAATCTGGAAGAAGGAAGAAAAGAGATGAAAGATTTGGAGGATGAAAATGAAAGACTGAGAGATGAAATTGATGAGTTGAAACTAAAAATGCAAAGCTATGTAAAGGACAACAATCTGTGCAATGAAAAGTCATAAGCCTTTAAACAAGTCAATTCACAACTGTTGAAAGAAAATGAAAAACTTCAAAGGACCTAGCAGATAAACAAACTACTCTTGAAAATTTTGTTGATGGAAGTGAGAACTTGAACGCCCTGCTAGGAACTAAAATAAACTTCAACAGAGAAGGGCTAAGGTATGAGCCAACCAAAAAGAAAACAGTTGGGCTGAAAACTACCACCTTTGTCTCATCTTCCGAAGCATCAACCTCCAAATCAACACACCAAGAAAATATTGAAAAGAAAGGAAAAGAAAAGAAAGGAGAATCAATCAACAAAACTTCCCCACAAACCAAAAAGGGTTACCAACAATCCCAAACAGTACGACACCAGTCCAAGCCTAAGTCTGCACATCCCAAAAGAATGTACAGTTATAATGTTGAAGCAGGTCAGGACTATCCTCAGAACAGGCCAACACCCACATGGTCAAACGCCTAGCAATATCCTATGTTTGCACCAAAAGGTCGACACTTTTACCGCAGGAGGTCGACACATTCTTCATCCAGAGATAGTCATAGATGGATAGAACGAGAGACAGGTCGAGACTTTACTGTCTACAGATCGACACCTTCATGGGTTAGGAGCAGTTATGTTCCCTATGGTCATAGGTTCACAAATCAATCTCAACCTTAACAACCTAGGTACTATGACACCTCCTATTCCTTTAGACCAACCAACTGGAACAGATGGTCTAACAACCAATCATTTTCCACCATTCCCAAAACCCGTAAAGACCAAAAGGCTAAAGAGAAGAAAATTCAGAACCCCCAGCACAACAAAAATGCTAAGAAAGTCTAGATTTCAATATCTGTGTTATCTTGCTTTACAAAAATGAAGAAATTATTGGGACCCAATTGTCCTTGGGTTCCAAACATTGTCACTTAATTTTTTGTGTAGGAGTGTCTTGCAGCCGTGAACAACTGCTGGTATCTTGACAGTGGCTACTCAAGACACATGATTGGAGATAGAACCAAATTCTGTCTACTGGTTGAAAAGGAAGCTGGACATGTGACGTTTGGAGGAAACAACAAAGGAAAGATCATCGGTACAGGTAAAGTTGGTAAGAACCCCTCCAACTCAATTGATAATGTATTACTTGTTGATGGTCTGGAGTATAATTTGTTGAGCATAAGTCAACTATGTGATAAAGGTCATACTGTAGTCTTTGACTCTAATGAATGTAGGATCTTACAACCTAATTCAAAAGAAACCAAGTTTTCTGGTAAAAGAGTCAATAACGTGTACATGATTGACTTAGATGACTCTGCTCACATAAATATTTGTCTTGCTGCACCCAAATCTGAATTAGCATGCTTGTGGCATCGCAGACTAGGTCATGTTAGCTACAATACTCTTCATAAATTAGTGAAGCATTCTATTGTAAAAGGTCTGCCTGAAATAAAATTCAAACTGAACTCTAAAATTTGTGGTGCATGTGCTCAAGGAAAACAAACTAGAAGGTCATTTAAAAGTAGAACAGAAAACTTATCATCTAAACCACTTGAACTAATTCATATGGACTTATTTGGTCCAACCAAAACAGCTAGCTTAAGTGGTAAAAGATATGGTTATGTTTTAGTAGATGACTTTACTAGATTCACTTGGGTATTTTATCTTGCACATAAAAGTAATGCCTTTGATGAGTTTCAGGCACTGTATATGCAAGTGAAGCAAGACGGTAAGTTTAAGATTTCAAACATAATTTTAAATCATGGTGGTGAATTCGACAATGCTGACTTTAAAAATCTGTGTAGGACTGAAGGAATCATTCACAAGTTTTCATCACCAAGAACTCCTGAACAAAATGGAGTAGTTGAGAGGAAGAACATAACTCTCATAGAGATGGCACGCACAATGCTTACTGAAAAGTATCTACCAAGGAGATTTTGGACAGAAGCGATAAACACTGCATGTTATATTATCAACCGCTCAATGGTAAGACCACTCACCAAAATGACTCTGTATGAGCTGCTAAAAGGTAAAAAGCCATCTCTCTTTCACATGAAAGTGTTTGGGTCAAAGTGCTTTGTTCATAACAATGATAAAAAAGTTTTGGACAAGTTTGAGCCCAAGAGTGAAGAAGGGATATTCCTTGGGTATTCCAATAAGTCTAGAGCTTATAGAGTCTATAATCTTAAGACCCTTTGTGTGGAAGAATCCCCTCACATCACCTTTGATGAGATTGATCATGACAACACTTGCAGGGAAGATGATGATGGGGAATTCCTGAACATAAAAGGAAAAGAGGAACTTCCACATGAGGAGACACAAGCAAATGAAGACCAAGAAGGGCCAAACAATGCTCCGATCATCGAAATAGATGGAGGTAACACTCAACCTGATCTAAGAGTGTTAAAAGACCATCCTTTAGAAAATATTTTAGGTAATCTGCATGACCGAACCAAAACTAGGACTCATTTAAAAATTATGGATGAAATTGAACAACTTGCTCTTGTGTCTCAAACTAAACCCAAAAATATTGTAAAGGCCTTAAAAGATGAAAAGTGGATAAATTTCATGCACGATGAATTAAACCAGTTTGAAAGAAACAAAGTATGGCATCTAGTTTCCAGGCCTCAAGAGAAATCAGTCATAGGAACTAAATGGGTCTTCAGAAATAAACTAAGTGAAGATGGAAAGATAATAAGAAACAAATCCAGATTGGTGGCTTAGGGGTATAGTCAAGAATTTGGCATAGATTATGAAGAGTCTTTTGCCCCTGTAGCTAGACTAGAGGCCATTAGAATTTTGCTAGTATTTGTATGTTCTCATAAAAGTAAATTGCAGAAAATGGATGTTAAGAGTGCTTTTCTAAATGATCTTATTAAGAAAGAAGTCTATGTAGAGCAACCTCCCGATTTTGAATACACATATTTCAAAGATCATGTTTATAAGTTGGACATGGCTTTATATGGCTTGAAGTAGGCACTTAGAGCTTGGTATGACAGACTAAGCTCATGCCTCACCGAACAAGGGTATTCAAGAGGTAATGTAGACCAGACACTATTCACTAAGAGACAAGGTAAGGATATTTTAATAGTTCATATTTATGTGGATGACATAGTGTTTGGGTCCACTAAACCTCAAATGTGTGAGGAGTTTGCTAAACTCATGACCAATGAATTTGAAATGAGTCTAATGGGTGAGCTTCAATTCTTTCTTGGCATGCAGATTAATCAAAGCAATGAAGGTTGCTTTATCAATCAAGCCAAATATGTGAAGGAGTTGCTGAAAAAGTTTGATCTGACCAATTGCAAACCCTTAGGAACTCCAATGGGGACTGCCACTTCACTGGATGCAGATGAACAAGGTACTCTTGTAGATGCAAAGAGGTACATAGGTATGATCGGGTCATTACTCTATCTAACTGCATCTAGATCAGACATTTAGTTTAGTGTTTGCCTTTGTGCTAGATTTCAGTCTAGTTCTAGAGAGTCCCACTTGACTGCTGTCAAGCGTATTTTTAGATACATTACTGGCACTCAAGAATTGGGATTATGGTATCCTACATCCTGTGAACTTTCACTTATTTCATATTCAGATGCAGATTATGCAGGATGCAAACTGGACCGCAAGAGCACTAGTGGCTATTGCCAATTTCTTAGTGGGTGTTTGGTTTCTTGGGCCTCCAAGAAACAGCACTCGGTTGCCCTCTCAACTGTAGAGGGAGAATATGTTGCTGCAGGTAGTTGTGGCACCCAAGTACTGTGGATCAAACACCAACTCCAAGACTATCTAATAGATCTTGGTTGTGTTCCCATTCTGTGTGATAACACAAGTGCTATAAATCTTGCAAAAAATCCAGTCATGCACTCTAGGACTAAACACATTGAAATTAGGCATCATTTTATAAGGGATGAAGTCCTCAAAAATCACTTTGAGCCCCATTTTATTGACTCAGAAAATCAGATTGCATATATCTTCACAAAACCTTTAAGCAATGACAGGTTTTCAACATTAAGGAGAGAGCTAGGTCTATGTAGACCTCAATCCAATTAGGTTTGAGCTATCTATTCCTTTTTCAGTGCTCAAGTTACTTGTCTTTGCTATGATTGGAACAAGCATGTCTGCTTTGATCTAGAACTGGTCTATTGGCTATATAAACCATGCCTTGAATGATGGTCACACTCAGGGGGAGCTTGTGTGCATTTCTAGCTATTTTTAGTTGAATATCATCTTATGACTAAATGGTATATCAAATGTCGAGAAGTGGAAAGACAGATCACGCCTATCAGGAAACTCTCTTCATGCGTGAGGACAGGCCTCCGCCAAGTACCATGAGTCAGAAATGCATATTGATCACTGTATAGTTGATTTCTAGTGCATAAGCACGTTTAAAGCTTTAGCATCCAATAAAGCACTTCTCAATGGCAGCAAAGAGGTAAAACCATTCTTGAATGATTGACTGAAAGAAGAAAGTCAAAGGCATTGGCAGTAGAAGCTGACAGGTGCATTTCAGAAATAAAGAGTCACAGAAGCTGGCTGAGCACAGTTTATTGAACAGTCATGCGTCGAGACATGCATGACAAAGTCTGTTGAACAGATCGACACCCTCCAGTCATGTGTCGAGACTATCTCTTAGCCGCCCCTGGGTTTGACGATCCAATAGAGAGTTTCTCTGATTCTTTCTTCCCATTTCCTCCTTCATTTCCACTTCAATTTTTTGCCTCTGAACCTTCACTTTTCACCGGGCATTAATTGAGGGGGAGTTGAGAATGTTTTCATTCTTTTATACAACCCTGGGTAAGTTAATCTATTTTACTTCTATTAAGGAAATGGTTTCTTGTTTATAATCCTCATTTTCGTTAATCATTGCGTTGAGTTCTACCAAACTTGCACTCATAATAGGATTAAAACATTCATCAAGTCCTTGAAAATGACCATTACCTAATCATCTGAAAGTTCACTGCAAATAGGCTTCTTGGTTTTTGAATTGATTGGCATGTATTGTCCTTAAACAAGTTACCTAACTTGAAGTCAATTAGAGAATACGCTTCCTAAAAACCATACTACAATAATTTCAGAGCAATGACCTCATCTTCAGAGAAATTAGACCCTCCATCAATGAAATAAAGGTTAATCAAGTCATGATGAAGACTGTCAACTCTGTTCAGAAAAATTTAGAAAGATAAGGTACACTGAGTAACCAGGGACTCTGGCGTCTAAACAACGTGTTTCCTTGAGTCAAAAAGTGAATGCTATATCGGACTGTTTAATTAATCAAAAAAAAATTGGTTTGGGGTTGACTCTATACCTTACTTCACAACAAAAAGGTTTTTGTTTACTTTCAATACTTGCTTATCTTCCTTTTCCAATCATGCCAAATGAACGTGATGAGTAAGCCAAACAGGCTTGGTTGCATTTTCTTTAACTTTCTCAAGTGTTTTAGTCTTCTTATTTTTTTCAAAAATGGTTTCTCTCAAACCTTCATTACTCAAAAATGAGCTTATAAGCCTTAAACCGTTCTGAAATAAAAATAGGGGTATTTTCACCATTTCTTATCTCAGGGTTGTTAATTTAAAAAATCAAAAATCTTAACTTTCCTTATTTACTCGGCGGTGAAAACCATTTTCTTTACCTTTCCTCATTTCAAACCCTTTTCAATCCCATATTCGCTCTCCGGCGCACCTACACACCCTCGCCGTGGAGGTCGACGCCCCGTTCTGTCCTCCTTTGCTTGTGCAACCATCTCCCCAGCTAGCTCCAGCTGCCCTCCGTCACCTTTCCTTCCTTCCTTCTACCCTCTCTATGGCTCCTCCGGTCACCCGCAGCAAGAGTAAGGACGCGGCTCTATCCAAAAAGGCCGCTGCTTCAAAAGCACACACAGAAGGGCGCTCCAAGAGTATTGAAGACCGCCCAGCTGCTGAACCAGCCAAGAGAAGAGCTGCCGAGGCCCAGGGTTCAAATAGTGACAAGGGCACGCCGCAACAACCTAAGGCCAAGCGGACACGGTTGTCTGCAACGGAAAATGGGAAGGCCAAGGCGTAGTCAGCCCCTCCGTAGCCCAATTCTACTCCCTCAGACAGGGAAGAAGAGAGTGATCCCACCAGGATCCTCTTCCCTAGGTATGTGGATTTCAGTGATCGTAAGATGCTTGAAATTTTTCCTGAACTACTGCCGTTATTTGAATTCCAAGGATGGCGAGGATTTTTGTCCGACTCCAGGGTGTACTACCCATTTCTGGTACATCAGTTCTATAAAAACCTCGTTTTTGATGAGTACAAGAAAGTCCTAAGGACTAAGGTAAAGGGGGTCTCCATCAAACTTACAACAAAGCTTCTTCACAGAGCTTTACACATACCCCGGGATGGGCTAATAGAATCTGAGGTTGAGATTGATCTGTCTGTAGCATACACTATCCTGATTGGAAAGCCTCGCAACCCTCAGGATGTAACCCAACTTCTTGTTAAATCCTTTGACACCAATCATTTCCCCCCTTTCAACGTCTACTACACCACATTTTCACAACCATGATTACCCCACAAGGGGGTGGCAGAAGTAGACTCACTGAGACCCAACGATTCTTCTTTTACTGCCTATTCAACAATCAACAGATTTACCTTCCAGAGATCATGCTCCAAAATATGGACAGTTGTACTCACAACCGGCGTAGCCTGCCCTATGCTGCACAGCTTATTGCAATATTTCATAAGGTTGGAATTCCTCTTGATAATGAAAAGTCCACACATATCCCCAGGAGCAATGTTTATTCCATGAAGTTCATTGAAAATTACATGCACTTCAAGAAAGAAGGTGACAGAATTGTAAGGAATCTGCCTGGCCATTTACCTGACCAACCAGTACAGCCAACTCCACAGGAACTGCCTGCACAGGATCAGCCTGTCCAGCCAGCTTCAGATGCATAGTTAGACCAGCATGAAGAAGTGTTCCATGCAGACACTCACTTTGAGCAGGCCCATCAGCAGCAGCAGTCCGAAGACCACATGGACCAGCCTGGGATGATGATAGCTTTTGGCATCCAACCCCCACTGTCTCCAGACAATGAGCCTCAAGTGTTTAGTGTAAGGGATGCAACTCTTGAATTTCATACAGAGGCCTCCACTTCACGAGGTCCTGCTTTTGGTGCCACTGGTGGTCTCATGGACATTCACCCTACGCTTATCCAATTTCTCACTACACAGTTTGGGAGCATGAACTCCTCCTTTCGACAACTAGTCTGCAAGTGGATAGATTGGAAGCCAGACAAATTCACTATGAACAAGTCCAAAACGGCAGATGGAAAAAATGTGTGCTCGACAAACACAAGTCAGATGAAAGGTTGAAAAACTTCATGAACTCAATCATAAATGTGTGTGAAAGAGCTGAGACGATAATGAAGAGGCTCAGGCAAATTCACATTGAAACCCAGGAGAAAACTGTAGAAATGGTGAGGCATGCATATGACATCCGAGAAGATCAAGGTAATCTCAACCTCAAGTGTGCTCGGCTGATGGACTCCTCCAATCAGATTGCTGAACAAGTGGCGGGCGCAACTACATCCATCAGAGAACAAGTGACCACAAAGGCCAATAGATCTATCGATGCTTCATCCAATCTGGAGAGAACAGTTAATTCTACTACTTCTCGACTACTTGATGCCTCCCACCGGATGAAAGGGAAGATGTATGCTGACTGCAACAAGCTCCTTGATGCTTCCTCCAAGCTTGCAGAAATAGTCCACACTGACACAGCTCGAATAGTCAACAGCACCACCAAAGCTGAGGCCAAAATGGATGTGGTGTACAACAAACTGGATATGGTTGGCACTAAAATACTGGAACTCATTCGTCTGCATAAAGCCCAACTCCAACTAGCCTTGGTAGACACAAGTGATGAATGGTGCCCTCCTCCTCAAACAGAAGCAACCTCTTCTCGTTTTCCACCTCAAGGCTCCCAACAGAGGGCAGAGACAGAATACATTTGTGAAACCTGGCTCAAGGATATCAATGAAAACATCAAGAATTTACACCGATTTTTTAGACAAAGGGATGAGCAGCTAACACAGAGGGTTGATTCTCTAGCAGTAGCTATCTCGCACCTGCAACAAGAATTCCAAGAGGCACACATCCTTCACTTCGCCAGCTCTAGCACCATGCCTCCACCACAGCAGCGTCCGCCTTCACCCCCTCCTTGCTGATGACAAAGGGGGAGAAGTACTGAAGACTTTCTGAGAAATACTACAAGCATCATCTAGCATGTAGTTAGTTCTTCATCTAGATTTTAACACTTGCATCTAGTCAGTGCAATGTAAATGCTTGAATACATATCTTGCTTGATCTGTACAAAACTATGGTTGATCAATGAAACAAGCCTTTTTTTTGAAAAATGCTAACGTTCAGTTGTTGTGTTGAATGGATGAATCTCACTTCTTTGATGGCTCCTCAACCAAAATGTTGTAATGATATATGAATGCTTGGATATAATGATTCATGGTTGTCATCATTAAAAAGGGGGAGAATGTTGTGTCCCCTGGTTTTGATGATAACAAATCATAAATCATTAGTAGATATTTGAGAAATATCTAACATGTTTTGGTTTAATGTATAGACTAATCAAGCACATGAGAAATAGTCTAAGTGATGTCCACCGTTTTGTGATGTCTCGACACATCTAGAAGAGATCTTATCGAACCATGAACAGTTGAGCTCCGGCATAAAGCATGTGTCGACACATCTGACCAATGTCTCGACACCTCTAGAAGAAATCAAACTGAAGACATTATGTCTGGCCTCTGGATTGACTGATGTCTCGACACACTGAGTGAAAAGTGTCGACACCTCGGTTCCACGAAGCAAGCCTCACTTCTCTCTGGCAGATATGTCTCGACACCTTCGTGTGACAACTCTGCACATGGCGCATATGTCTTGACACCGTTTGGTTATGTCTCGACACGGTCATGTTGACATCTCAGAACCAAGCACATATGTCCCGACACAGCATTATGACGTCTCGGCACAACAGCCACGGGTCTTCAAGATTTCAATGGGATGTCTCGACACACTGTATGTAAAGTGTCGACACATTCGTGATCGACCAGAACGGATCTGAAACAGATATAAGCTAACTTCAAGATCTGGAACTTGTCCTGGAGGATCCGTTCACTCTGGAAAAAGTCGTCAAAGAGTCTACTTTGTCAGAGGACTATGGTCTGGCAGAGAAATCCCCTGAAAGTACTGTACTTTTGCTGATATTGTCTCCTACCTACCCACATATCTGCAGGCTTGACAAAAAAGGGTCAACTATGCAAATGGAAGCAAATCAAATAATGTGGATGTGACATTCTAGGTTTAGCTTGGAAAGTGGACAATGTTGGTGTCACCGCAAGTCACCAATATATCAGGAGCATGAGCTCCAATTTGACACCAAGGCAAGCAAGGGAGAAAAAGAAATGCAGAAGGCTTGCTAACGAAGCCATCTCCTTCCTGGTGCTGCTGGAGTGAATGAAACAAAGAAGACGCTCCTCTTCCTCACTCAAGGAGACCTCTTAGCATGGCAGAAAGAATTTGTGAAGCTCCATCCAGTACCCTTAAGAGCTGAAGAATGATCATCCTTCCCTCGTAAGGTCGTGGTGATGAACCAGGAAGAACGAGAAGAGAGAGAGCCAAGGATTCCTCAAGCTCTTTCCCAGACAAGAGATTTCCTTATCATAGTGTTTCATAATGATACTCTGTCTGGCTGTTTCCTTTTCAGTTTACTTTTCTTCAAAATACATTCTCTCATATTTGTTCCCTACCTGTGAGTAGGAAGACAGACGGTGTGGTCACCGGTCTGTGTGTTTTGGGTTGTGATCCGTCAAGCTGTTTGGCAGCGAAGTAGTGAGAGTGTATCTCTCTGATAGAAGCTGTGAATCAGCGGTTGTGCTTTTGCACCAGTGAAGCCTCACCGTGTTGTGTGAGGAGTGGACGTAGGTCTCAGGATTGAGACTGAACCACCTTAAAGATTGTGTCTTGTGGGTTGCTTTCCTTTATGTTCTAACGGTAGAAGCTTGGTAGGACCGTTCATAGATATCATTTGTGTGTCCAGCTTCTTAGCCATTAACTAATTCCTACCCTATTAACATTTGTGTTAGATCTGATTTTTATTTCCGCAAAGAAGGGAAAAAGGGGGCTGATCTATTCACCCCTCCCCTCTAGATCTGCCTATCACCACTCTACATGCACTTCTCAAGAAGGAGATATTTTCAAGCTTTCTGCCAGGTTATCTATCAATAAGTGCAAAAGCACAGTGAAAAAAAAATTGAAAACACCATGAAAAAAGCCCCTAATCTTAGTAAACAGGCCTGCTTCACCTAACAAGTGTTGAGGTTCGCATAAAACAGAAAAGGGAACCTTGATCTGAGTAACTGGGCCTGCTTCTCCTAAGGCAAGAGTTGAGGTTCGCATAAAAAGGTGAAGGGTAGTGCAACATCATGTGTGAGAAAAAAAATATAAAAGATCCCTAAGGCAGACAAAAAGTTGATATGCTTATTGCTCTGAGTTAGGAAGTGCAGGGTTGAAAGGCACGTGCTTGGAATAACAAATGATGCATGCAATTATCTTAACTGTGGATTTGGTATTACACATACACAAGTGCTATTGAGCTTTGGGATGTATTCTTAAGTCATGATCTAAGGCTAGTGCATATTAAGGTTTCCGGATTTCTAATCTTTGGCTGATTCTATGAAAGAAGAGCTGGAGATAGAAGTATGAATTTTGTATACTCATGTTGGTCCTAAATTTTAATCTATTTGCATTGTTAAGGGACTAACAATGAGTAAGTTGGGGGGTGTGATGAGTTTCACATTTTGAATCATAACTTGCATCACACACATCATCTTTGCACATTAAAAGAACACAGTTGTGCAATCTGGACAGTTAGCTTCACTCTCACATACAATTTGAGTCTGCATACATTTTATTAACATTTTTAAGCAAAAATGACAATTTGAGAACCATTCAAGAAGTGTACAACTATTTACCAGCCAAGAGAAATGATCGTTTGACGTTCCTTGTGTTTTCAGGCACTGAAGAAGGAGGCGCCTAGGCACTTGGGCGCCTATTCCAGACTTAATAAAGAGGCACCCAAGAGACTAGGTGCCCCCCTTGAATAAGGCGTCAAGGCCCCTGGGCGCCCCTTTCCAGACCTACAGAAAAGAAGTAAAACAAAATATGAACAAAATGAAGAAGGCGCCCAACTGCTTGGGCGCCCCTTTCAGGGCCCGTAGTTCGAGGCACTTTCGCACAACTCGAGATAGTAGTCAAAGTACAAAAATGTTGAATGGGTGACCTACTGAGCAGTCAAACCGACACGTGAAGCGACGTAGAAAAGTGGTAGGAAATATGATGAAGAGGAGACCAGGGTACCAGGCGCCCTTTAAAAGGTGCCCAGGCCCCTGGGCATCCCCTTCTCGGCACAAGTTTTGAGGCAAAAAATCAAAGAGGAAAATAGAAATGGCACCCATATCCTTAGTCGCACATTCAAATGCACGACCGGTGTCACAGTCGCCTCTTCAATTGCATAATTGACGCCTCCAAAGCCTCCATAATGTCCCCTTAATTCACTCCCTTTGATGGCTAGAGGCTTAATGGGTGAGATTTGGCCTGCTAATCGTTGAAGCCCATGTGAACTCTATATAAACCCACCCGAGAGGAGGCCGAAGGAGCTGAGCTAGTTTTCCAAGCCTTTTTCTTCCATTTTTGTTTTGTAATTTTAATGTTTAGTCTTTAGGTTAGTTGTAGGATTTTCAATGCTCTTCAAGTTTCTCTTCTTCCTTATCTCCTAATTCTTCTCCGTTTTCAAACTATTCTCATGTCTCTCACCCACTGTTTTCACCATTTTCTTTCATTGTTTCCCCATTTCCCTTCACGTAGCCCCTTCTTTCCTCTTTTTCAAATTCATGCACACAAGTTTATTTTAAGCTTCCTCTCTTCCTCTATCTCTCTCCATCCTCCAAACTTCTTTCTCATCTCCCTAAGGCGGAGCTTCTCTTTCGGTCCTCTCACGGCGGCATTCATCACCAAAGCGGGGTGACAATCAAAGGCTCGACACGGCGTGACGGCGTCAATCTTCCAATCCTCAGCTATATTTTTTCCCTAGTTCTTTTAATTTCAAGTTGTAATTTTGATTTTCATAGTTGTAATTTCTATTTTCATAGAAATAAAAATTCATTTTGACAAATTGTGGCTTCTTTTCTCTCTATATCTCTTCCAAACTTCTCTTCTCAATCCCTCTCATTTTCTTTAGTTAGATTTATTTTCCATGCATCTTGATTTTCTTTTTGTATAAATGCACTCCAGAATGATTCTTTCTCAAATATAAGAATTGTTCGATGCACTTAATTGAAATATTTCCTCCTTGTGGGATCGACCCGTATTCACCACTCTACTCGGATTTAAAATCTTTTTAAGTAAGTGAGTGCGGTTATCATTTTTTAAAATTGTGTGGCACGGCATTTTTAAATGACATTTATCACACGCATCAGCGGCGCCCTCTCTTCCTCCGACTGTAAACGGTGGACCGAGGTGGCGGCATGGTGACGATGGCGGCGACGAGGCGAGCACAGTGGTGGTGATCTCACGGCATGGGTGTAGAGTTCGTGGTTCAACCGAGATTTAGAGATCGGCGACGATCCGGAGGTTTTGAAGCTTCCTTGAGGTAGGGGGATAGATCCTTACCCTCTTTCCCGCTTCCCCGTGATTTCTAAGCTGAGGAGAGGTCGAGAGGGGTGTGTTTCATGCCGGGAAGGGAAAATCCATGTTTAGGGTTCGAGCACCGGATCTAGTATTTTTCGAGTTTTGATCGATCTACGGGCATGGGTTGATGCATGAAGGGCAGGGGAAGAGTTCCCCTTTGTTTTCCCCATCACCTGGGGGTGATTGGGGCGTGGAATAGGGCTTTTCGCCGTTTCCACTGTTTTCACACTCGGGTCAAGGTAGCGGTCGTACCAAAGGCCACCTTTACCTTTTGGTGGTCCTCTGGTGGGCCGCTACCAGCCTTCGAAGTGTCGGTAGGTCCAGAGGAGACCGCCCCTGCTAGTTGCGGTCTCGTGACTGACCACTACCCTATGGTAGCGGTCGGCCGCTGATTGCCATTTGTGGCAAGTCAACGCACCCCATGGGCGCGTCAAACTAGCCGTTGGGGGTCCCAACCGCCTTGCGGTCAGAGCAGGACCATTTTATGGGGTTGTGGTCAAACGACAACCATTTTATTGGTGCTAGCGACCAGGTGCTGGCCGCTACTAGGCCCCGGGGACCCTTTGAGTTGCAGCCATCTCCATGGCCGCAACCCGCGCTAGCGGTCTCACGAAGACCGCTAGGCTTGGGTAGCGGTCTAGATCTGTCCGCCACTTAGAGTGATGGTCCAGGGAGGACCGCCACCTGGTTTTCGCTTATTCCAGGTTTGTCGGATGTCGTTTTAGCCTCCGGTTGAGCTAGTTTTGGGTCTCTTGTGGCGTGTGGCTCGAGGGTTGCCTCGAGCACCCAGTGAGAGCCATAGGTATGCCAAGGGGGTCCCCAGAGGAGTAACTCACCTCGGTTGGCGTGCCCGTGTGACTTGAAAGTCGATTAGACCACGTCTGCGACCCCAACTAGTCCTTGTTCGTGGTACTTGTTGCGTGTCTCAGTTTCCGCCTGGGGCATGTTGGGAGACACTGGGGCACGGTGTAAGATGTCAGGGGACGCAGTCGTAGTGAGATTTTCTGTTTATTTATTATTGTTACTGCCGTACTTCTATTATTTAGCGTACTTTCCTTCCTGTCTTGTTCTCCTCGTTGTGAGGTGGGGGTCTGCGGGACTCCTACTAAGCTAATGAGATGAGGCTCACCCCTGTGTTTTCAGGTGAGGCGAGGTTGGCGGGATGCGCAACTGAGGCTCCGCGTGGTTCCAGCAGCCAGGGTTAGTTGCCAGTTGCTAGAGCTGGGGTATGCCCCGCGTACTTGTACCTTTCTTTCTGTTGACTGTACTTATTTTGGACATGAGATACTCTAGACCTTATAGCTATTTAGTGAGTACTTGTTTAATTCCATGTTTTTTATTTAGTTTATTGTGCTAGCTCTACAGTTATTTTTAGATTCTTGTGTACCCTCACACCATCCTTTAACCCTTCCGAGTCTTCAGACTCGTGGGTGGCGAGCCAAGGTTCGAGTCGTGTCGATTCCTTTCTGGTACTCGGATCTCGGGTCATTGCAGGCCTTCTATGAAGTGTGTGTCACGTCCCGAACCGATAGCAGCAGAACGTGTCGTTTGCTCGGAACGTGGCAGTTAAATAGTCATGTCAATCAGAGCATAGTCATTTCCACAAAACACAATTTGGATAAATAATAAATTACATTTCAAATATAAGTTCTTTACATATTCGGGCCCATAATAAATGAAAAGACTCAATAAAGAAAAACTACAATGAGACATAAGACGCAAGGTAACCAGACTAGACGGTTCATCTAGATGTCAGAGTTATCTTCACTCTTGCCCTTGCCCATCATGTTCGGTCTCGTCGTCACTAAGGTCATTACCTGAAAAACATTGGAAAACGCAGGGTGAGCGAACGCTCAGTAGGACTTAATATCTCATGCTCCAAGCTAGCTTTAAGTCAATTACAGTTTAACATGCTCATGCAGGTCATCTAAGTTATAGAAATCGAGAACTATAATGACACGAGTGATAAAGCGATGATCAATTAAAACCATAAAAGCGAGTAAGCAAGATGCTAGATATATTCATGAAGAGTAAGGACAATGACAATTAAGAGAGTATAGCAAGATCTTAACAAGTACTTTCTCAAGCTAGGTCAAAGGCATTCATGAGGAAATATAACATCCATCTCTCTATGACGAACAATATCACGAGAGTGATTAATGAAACTAGCACAATATTCTCTCTATGACGACACTATCATGAGAGCTTTCATGTAACTAGCACTATGGAGGATTGCCGAAACACTAAGAGGAAATCACGACGATATGATAGCCCCTCAACATGGCAATTCAGGATCTTTCATGATGAACACAAGATTACTATAAAGGATTGGCCAATGCACTAAGGGGAAAATCACGACGATATGACCGCCCCTCATGGAAATAGCACTAGGTAGTATTTGGTCGCAGACTTAGGAGTTCTCACGACTGTATGATTGCCCCTAAATGCCAATAATCGAGTTGGTGAATGCCAGCACCCGATCATCGTATACCGGTAACGTTTGGACTTTACCTCGCCCAATTGTTGACACCCGTTTTATACCCAATAAGTCGGGTCATCTCCTTATTTCATTCTATACGATGCTCCGAGTTGTTCACCCTTCATTGAGTCTCTTGATTAGTTGAAGCCTATTTCTTGGGTCTTAATTCCTGGATTAAGATGTGGCTCCCGGTGGCATTTCGTTGGATGAATCTTAGCAAACCCCTTCATTTCATTCTTGAACCTCAATGTTAATAACGGTCCCAGTCAGGCGCGTTGCTTCCTTCTGACGGATGGGTCCTGGACCGTTACTCTTTGAAGAGTCCTAGAGCTTAAGGCCTCGTGTTCAGAGCTTATCCTTTTGATTCCATGTTGATAATAACGGTCTGTCGTCCAGCCGTTGCTTCACTCTGACGCCCTAGGCCTTGGCCGTCATTTCCTTGAAGAGTCCTATTGTTTGGATCTTCTTTCAGTTGATCTTATCTCTTTGGGATAAGGTTGAAAGTGACGGATGAAGCTTGGTGCGTTACTTCCAAGTGGCGGTCTATCATGCAACCGTTACTTCCTTCCGAGAGTCCTGGCAGTTCAGGCCTTTTCTCTGCTACTCCGTGGTCGAGATAAGGATTTGGATTGACGTTATCTCTTTCAAATCCGATCCTCAGGACCCCCCGTTTGTTTCTATGGACTCTTGGTGATATTATCTTCAAGGATTTGCTAAGAGTTATCTCTTTATCTTGCTGAATTATCCTCTGCTCGACCTAAGAGTTTGAGGGTCTATAAATAGAACCCTTGACTTCATGGCCAAAGAGGGGAAGATTTGAATTCACGACGAAGTGCTGCCGAACTCAGGAGCCATCTTCATCCAGGAGGAGCTGCTTCCCACGTCCATCCATCTTCTAATCAAGGGAGTACTTTAGTTTTGTCTTTCAAGTTCATCATTGCATGCTTGAGTCCTTCCTTGGTTTTTCCCCAAACAAAGCATTGTCCCTCCTCTTCCTCCACGTTTTTCACTGTTCTTTAAGCATACAAACATCCTCCCAAACTTTTAAAAACACCCAGAGGGGTTAAAAAACCAAAACTCCCCGATAATTCCCTCTCCTTTTGATGTTCTTAAACTCTTTAAGAGTTGATGCTATGCTTGTGAAAAGGGCTAATTGAGGTTGTCTTGTCTTGTCTTTCTACATCTTTGGCAGGTTTACAAGTTCATTAGCACGAGGCCCAAGTCTTCTAGCCGGCTAGAAGAGTTGGAGTTAAAAGAATTCAAGCTTTACTACTGCAGGTTACCTGACGGTCTGGTGCAGGCGCGTCACTATCCTCTGGCGGTCTATCGTGCGGCCGTCACTTCCAAGTGACGCACAGGGTTCTGGCCGTTACTTCCAAGTTGGTCTGCAGGCTTTCCTTGGTTTTCTCTCTGTGGGCGGGTGCTTCATCCACCTATTTCCAAGGTATATTCAGGTCTTTGACTTGTGTTTACTTTGGTGGCGATCACATCTTTCCTTGGTATTGGGCATTAACTGTCTTCTTCATCGACAATCTTTATTTTCCTTGCTTGCTCCACCTAGCGGTGTGTTTTTATTTGTTCCTTGCTCCACGCCCCGGCGTGTGTTTTCCTTTTCCTTAGCGTAATTTGATCGAGATAGCATGCCCATGCTAGAGCTAGCTATGATTGCCTAGGTTCATGTTCACAGGTTTGAGTAGATCTTTGATTGCTTGTTTGTCATCTTGCCATATTACTTTGCAAACCTCAAAAGTAAGATAAAAGATAGGCAAATAAATATCAACAGATAATTTTTTGGCGATCACGGTGGGACAGCTTGTGCCAATCATGCTCTTGATTCTTGTTTAAAACCTGCCATCATCTACTTGTTGAGTTGCCCTTTGTTTCCCCTTTGATTACTGCATATTCTGGTTTTCTGAGTTCTCTGACGGCCAGGTGTCCCAGCGTCACAGTTCTCTGATGCAGGGGCATTAGACCGCCACATTGGTTCTGCTGTGAGAGCTCCCACGGGTTTCCCGGTTATTTCTGTTTGGTTTTTGTTCTCTGGCTCATCTGACGGTCTCATCCCCCTGCGTTATATATTATCTGGCGGTCTGGCCTTCGACCGTTATTGTTCTCTGACGCAGGGTCCTTCGACCGTTATTCTCCTGGCAGGTACGCATCCGAGGTGCATTGATTTCCGTAGTTTTTGCTGTGATTTATTACTTGGGTGATACTTGACCTCCTTCTTGCTTTGCTCATATCTGCATATCATGGTGTGCACTATTGATTGTGAGATTGTTAGGCTAGACTTTGCATGCACTCCGGTGCACATAGGGTCACTCATCTTTTCATACATTAGATTGCATTTTCCTACCTTGTTGTGAGGACCTCTCGTCTCCATATTCCTTGGGGCTGACTAGGAAATCACAGCAGGGACCTCCATAAGTCCCCGCGAGCCGTGGCTTCCCACACGGACGCCGGGCTGGTTGTACCTTTCCCACCCCGTGTCTAGGGTTGCATAAGTGATTGAGTGGTTACACTTAGAGTCAAACCAAGTCCCATATCCATCTCCTATTAGGAACCCATTGTTGAGAATACATATCGATCAATTCACTAAAGTTCCAAAGGAGAAATCATAAGAATCTTGTCGCATCATTCTAAACAACTTGCTTGATTTTTGAGTGTCTCCATCTTTTACCACTTACATCTTGTTAAAATCACCTAAGTTCGGTTGCTTATTGTGTGCTTTGTGTTGGTTGTTTTTGCTTTTTGTCAAGGTTGTCTGTTGCATGTGGAGTTGTTTTCGTCCGTCTGAATCATCTTCTCGAGTCGCTTCTTCATTCACGTTCTATTCCAATCCCCTCTTCAAATCTACCATGGCATCCTTCAATCCTCCGCGCTCCCAAGAGGACTCTCTTCCTCAAGGGCTCCTTGAGAACCCCCCTAGGGTTGCCACCTTTCCCTCCGGAGAAGGGACTGCCCCTCTCCCGTCCTCCACATCTATGGGAGGTAGTCAAGGTACCCCGTCTCTTTCTACTCCCTCCGCGGGCTCCGTCCTTCACATGATGGCCCAATTGGACCCGACCCAACTTCAAGTCCTATATCAAGCTATGCAAGGGTCCAACGCTTCTCCCTCCGCCGCTGTTCAAGGTCAATCTAATCCTTCCATTTTCGGGCCGTCCGTTCAGCCCACTCCGATTGACCTCACCCCGGTCCAACCTCGGACCATCACTTTCGCCGGCATGGAGATGGGCCAATCTTCCAATTCAGCCCATCAGTCTTTTGATAAAGGGAAATCGCCTATCCCATCTTTTGTCCAGGTGGATCATCACAATTCTGGTTCGGTGGCTTCACAGCTTCTCATGAACCCTTCTGATTTCTTACACTCTCAGCAAGGGGTGGCCCAAACTCACTCCCATCCGGGTATATCTCAGGCCCAATATCCTTCATACGGGCCCCCTATCTCCACTGTCTATGGGCCTCCCCCTTCTGCTGCAGTCATTCCATCCGCTCCTCAAAAACAATCGGCGTCCTTCACTACCCCTGCTCCCTCCCAAGAGCAGGACTTGCTTGACAAGTGGGCCGCCATGCAGCAACAACTCGATTTCCTCCAGAAAAGGGTTGGCCCACAATCCTTGGCCGATATTCCTATTCCGAGCTTCCAGAACATTCGGTTCCCTCCGCAATCAGAGCTCCCCAACTACCGTAAGTACGATGGGAACAGCAATCCCTTTATCCACGTGAGGGATTTTCTATATGAATCGGCGCAGTTCCAGTATGATGATCGCCTCATGGCGTACTTGTTCCGCCGATCCTTAGATGGAGTTGCTGTGGAATGGTTCTATTCTCTGCCACTGGAAGAGGCCGAAAGTTTCAAGGTAGTTAAGGACAAATTCATTCAGCGGTTTCAAGACAGGGTTGGACCGGAATATTCATTTACAGACCTAGTAGCCGAAAAATGAAACCGGAAGAAGAGTTCGCCACCTATGCAGACAGGTGGAGGCAGATGGCCGCCAGAGTGCCTGGCCATATTCCGGAGGAAGAGAAGGTCAAATTACTGATCTCCAATGCCACGCCGACTTTCCGCAACATCCTGGCGATGAATGACATAGCTAACATGCATCAACTCTACAGCCGGGCGCGCTTCATACAGACTCAATTCAAGGACTCCCCTATCCATTCTCTCTTCGAAAACTAAAAGCCCAAGTACCACAAGAAACCACAAGGGCCGGTTACCGAGGGAGTCCAAACAAACGAGCAAGTACAAGCCGTTGCTTTTCCATTTCAGGCCGCACCCTTCCGCTACAACCAAAACCCCCGCAATCCACAAAACACCGCTCCGCAAAACTTCCAGGCCACTCCACAAAACCCTCCCCCCGCCTTCACCATTCCACAAAACACCTTCACCGCACCACAACAACCACCGCCACCATCGCAATATCATAACGTCCCTCCACCCAACGGCTACAACAACAACAACCCTAATAGCAAGCGCCCGGCTCCCAGGAGAGCCCAGTATCCTCCATTGCCAGAGACACTTACAGATATTTTCTCGGCACTTATGTCAGTAAATGCAATCCAACTTCCCCCGGAACGGCCTGTTTAGAACCCGGCGGTTGATCAGACTAAATATTGTATGTTCCATAGGCAGCCAGGCCATACCATAGAAGGATGTTTTCAATTCCGAGATCTGGTATATGACCTTCATGAAGGGCAGAGAATCGACTGGGCCGAAATGCATAGGGCCATTGTGGAGATTAAAGAGAAGAGAAGGCAGCCGCAGGGGCAGCAAGTGCAGCAGCATCAAGCACCGCAGCCGCAGCAGCCGCCACAACAGCAGCAACCACAGCAAGTACAAGACCTAGGCATCCATCAGAACCCGATGTCGAATCATCCACCCGCTCCTCAGTAGCAGCCACCGGCACCAGCACAAGTAAATGTGGTTCAACCACCGGCCCCCAACGCCGGGTGGTCTTTCGATGATGATGGCGCCACACCGTAAGTAATGGCCTTCCACCACAACCTCCGCAACCATTCCTTCATCCTCCCTACACAACCAACACCCCCTCCGCTCGTCCTGCCATCCACACCCGCTCCAGCAAACCCTCTACCGCTCTCCATCCCATCATACCCGTTAACACTTACTCCCCTCGTCATCATCACACCACCACCTAATCCTTCGCCCACTCTCAAACATCCACTAGCCTTCCCTCCACCCGCATCGACATCCATCACTGCCGTGCCTTCCACCAATCCTTCACCCATCATCCGCTCACCCCCCATTAACCTCACCAACCCTACGCTCCACCAAATCACCTCCCCCGCACCACCTGTCCCACTCATCCACCCTACAGGGCCCATCATACTATCTTCGGAGGCTGCGGCAAACTGTGCCTTAAGGAGTGGGAAGATGTTCCATCGGAATTACGTTACTACTTCTAATCCCCAGTCCTCTCAGCCGGTGGCCGAGCAAGAGGAAGCTGAACCCCTGCCGGGTACTCAATATGACTTGTTACATCATCTGGATCGAGTACCCGCTAAGATATCCGTACTGGAGCTGATCAAAAGGTCTACCCTTCATCAGGATGCACTGAGGGATTTCCTACAGAAGGTGATGGTTAGTGAAGACATGGCAGTCGACAACTTACCAACGGCACTAGCAACTATCTCCAAAGGGCCGGCAATTACATTCTCAGAAACTGAGCTTGCACCTCCGGGGGCTCGGCAAATGCCGCTCTGCATGACAATTACCCTGAACAAAGTCGACATTGAAGCAGCACTGGTTGACACGGGGGCCTCAATTAATGTTTGTCCACTTAGCACCCTCCGAGCATGCAACATATCTGAAGAGCTACTACGGCCTACTCCCACCACTATAGCAGCATATGATAACTCAAGGCGAGCATGTCACGGGATAATCACCATTCAGGCAGAGCTCGGGCCCCTTGCTATGGCCGTGGAATTCTATGTTCTCGATATCGACCCTATGTTCAAGGCTATCTTGGGTCGTCCCTGGATTGACACGCTTGGCGCCGTACCCTCCACCGCACATCAGTGCGTTAAATTCCCCTTCCAAGGGAGGGTCGTCAAAGTCAAGAGCTTGTCCACGGTGCAGACAGTCAAGGCCATCTCAGATCAAGTTCTTCCCACACTCTGGCCGAGCAGCCGGCCCGTTTTGTCAGTGCTTGATTTGAACATTCCTTGGGCTTACACATCTCCTAAGCCCATCACTACTCCAGTCAATGTCAAAGTGAAGCCGCAGATTCAAGATTCAAAGGGGTGGAACATTATATTGAAACTGGGATATCAACCGGGGAGAGGCCTCGGCGCGCAACTGCAAGGCATGACTAAGCCTATACCCAAGGGAAGAAAAATGGGTAGGCGAGGTCTCGGTTACAAGGAAACAGCATTATCTATGATGGGTGATTCTGGGCCACTCACCTGGGATTATCGTCAGCACTTTGTCAGAGGACCTCTCCAGCCCGGCACATTAGCTCCAAAGCCGGTTCAGCCAAAAAGTGATATAGTTTGTCCGATTGCCAGTCCGCCTTCCTTGCCAGGAGGGTCAGATGATGACATGCTCGACTACAGTCAGGCCTTGCAGAGGCTCTTTTATGAGGAGGAGCTCCAGAAGCAACAAGAGGTTCGGCTCGTACAGTGGAGGCCGAAGAAGCAGCCCGCGGTTAAATTGCAGAAGGTGGAGAGCTCTCCAGTTATCTTCTCTTGGTCTCCCTCGCGCTTCCAATCCATCTTTCAGCAAAGGGGGTTCATACCCCGCCTTCCTCCTATCATGATAAATCCATTCGTTATTGATCCACCGGAAATTCTATTCATCCCGTGTGCTTGCGGGAAGTGCCCGCGCATTGATCTATCCACTATATTCACTCCTCCTTCTCCCAATGCTCAACTCCACGAGATGTGATTCTCTTCTTCTGATCCCTTCTTCGATTGCATCTTTCCCGAGCTGTTCCCTATACAGCTCCCACCTCCTCCGTCTTGCTATGTAGTCTCTACTGATCTCCAGGAAAAAAAAACGTCAAATTTAAAATGGAGATTTCAGTGGAAGATTACGCTATCCTGTCTCCATCCTCCTCCTCCCAGGGGCACGAGTCCCCTGCTCCTCCCCTTCCACTAAGTCTTCTCTCTCCTAGGTTAGGGTTAGGGTCTAGCGAGTCTAAGGAAGTAGAGTCAGTTAGGTCTAGAGAAGTAGGGTCTTGTTCTGGGTCGTCCAACCCTTCCCATTCTGAACCGCGCTCGCTTGCGCATCCTTCCCGATCTATTCCTGATAGGTTCTTGCAAGATCTTGCTCAGCGATGTCATGCACTATTGAAATGTCCGGAATTTGTCGCCACGGCAATTGTGATTAAAGACGAAGAGGAAATAGAAGGGGAATGGAGCGACGACGGATTAGGCGTCTATGAGGTTTTTGATGAGAAGGATCCAATAGATGAAGACAACAACGTAGATGACACTACCGATTTATATGCACAAGGACTAAAAAGATTCGACCAACCGTCGACGGCAGTGGATGAACCTACAAAGGAAATCAACTTGGGAACAGAAGAAGACCCAAGGCCCATCATTATTTCTGCTGATCTCCCTTCACAAGTAGAAGAAGATCTAATTAAAGTACTAAGGGAGTATAGCGATTCTTTCGCCTGGTCTTATGAGGACATGCCAGGTCTTGACCCCTCCTTAGTGGAACATCAACTCGTGCTTAAACCAGGGGCAACACCTGTTAAACAAAGGTCAAGAAGATTTCATCCCCACATGGCCTTGAGGATCAAAGAAGAGGTCGACAAGCTATACAAGGCCAAGTTCGTCAGAGTAGTCTTATATCCCCAGTGGGTGGCGAGCATAGTCCCTGTTCTCAAGAAGGATGGAAAAGTGCGCATATGCATTGATTTCAGGGACCTAAACAAAGCATGTCCCAAAGATGATTTCCCGCTACCTCATATAGATGTTCTAGTGGATAACACTGCCGGGTACGAAGCTCTGTCGTTTATGGATGGGTACTCGGGCTACAATCAAATCCGTCTCGTTCCGGAAGATCAAGAGAAAACTTCCTTCACCACGCCCTGGGGCACGTATTGTTATGTGGTTATGCCGTTTGGGTTGAAGAACGCGGGTGCCACCTATCAAAGGGCGATGATGGCCATTTTCCACGACATGATGCACATATACATGGAGGCTTACGTGGATGACATCTTGGTGAAATCAAGAACAAAAGAAGAACACCCCTCTATTCTGGCTAAAGTGCTGCAGAGAGCTAGGGAGTATAAGCTTAAGATGAATCCGAATAAGTGCGTATTCGGAGTCTCCTCAGGGAAGTTGTTAGGATTCATAGTGAGCAAACGGGGGATCCAGATTGATCCTAATAAAGCACAGGCCGTCATGGACATGCCTCCGCCAAAGAACATTACGGAACTCCGAGGATTGATTGGTCGGCTGCAATTCATTAGAAGATTCATATCTCAGCATTCTCAGAGGTGCCGCCCATTTTATGAGTTGCTTAAGGCGGGGGTCAAGTTCGAATGGAATCAAGATTGTCAAAAGGCCTATGAGGACCTCAAAGAGTACCTAACCAATCCCCCGATTTTGCAACCTCCTGTCCCTGGGAAACCCCTAATCCTATACATCTCGGTTATTGAGGACTCCCTAGGGGCGGTCTTAGCACAAGCAGATGATGAAGGGAAAGAGCGGGCTGCGTACTACCTCTCTCGACTGTTTAATCCAGCTGAATCCAAGTACACCGCTATGGAGAAGACTTGTGCCGCCTTAGTGTGGGTAGCTCAGAAGCTTAAACATTACTTTCTCGCCCACCCAGTTAGGTTGATCTCCAGAATGGACCCGGTCCGTTATCTCCTAGAAAAGCCCGTCCTTTCTAGTAGGTTAGCTCGCTGGCAGAGCTTCCTCTCTCAGTTTGACATCACCTTTGTCGTTCAGAAGGCAGTCAAGGGATATGCCATTGCTGAGCATCTCGCACATCTTCCTATTCCTCATACCGATTCCATTCAGGACGATTTCCCTGATGAGCATCTCTCTGTCCTTTCTCATCATCCCTTCTGGTCTCTGCACTTCGACGGTGCACTCAACTCTCAAGGCCAAGGGATCGGGGCTGTCTTGCTTACTCCAGAGGGAGTAACCATCCCCTTCGCTTATCAACTTCGATTTCCTGCTACCAACAACATCGCTGAGTATGAGGCTCTCCTGGCCGGCTTGAAGCACGCCTATCTCCTAGGCGCGCGCTATTTGAACATCATAGGAGACTCTCAGCTCATTCTACGGTAAGTTCTGTCCACTTACCGTACTCGTGACCCCAAGCTCAAACCTTATCAAGATTTGGTCACACTCATTGCTAAGCGATTCCGTAAGCTGATCTATATCCATACTCCCCGTTCTTTGAACATTCTAGCTGATGCTTTGGCATCTCTTGCTTCCTCCTTATCTTTTTCTCTCAGTCGTAGTACTGAGACTATCGTCGTCCAGAGATTGGACGCACCTTCTCTTCAAGATCCCTGGTTCATCAACCTCAGAAAATCTGTAGAGGCGAGAGTTGAGAAGGAAGATCTCAAGGAAGTTTCATTAACAGAACTAGAGGAGATTCTAGACGAAGAGGAATTGCCTTGGTATCATGAAATCGAATTGTTTTACAAAGAAGGGTCATTCCCAGAAGGGGCAAAAGTCGAGCAGCGTAAAGCAATAAGAAGAGCCGCCGCAAGGTACACTATCATTGCAGGAGAATTGTATAGGCGCGCTACTAATGGAATGCTCATGAGATGCTTGGATGATGTAGAAGCTTGGAAAGTGGCTGAAGCAGCCCATTCTAGCGAGTGTGGAGGTCATGTCAATGGCCAGGCTCTAGCGAAGAAGATCCTTAGGCAAGGCTACTATTGGCCCACTCTAGAGGAAGATTGCTCCCTCTATGTCCGGAGGTGTCTTAAATGCCAACTCCATGCTGATAAAATTCACTCTCCAGCTTCGTCCCTCCATCCTATGACTGCTCCTTGGCCATTCTCTATGTGGGCTTTCGACGTCGTCGGCCCACTCGGTGATCCTAATTCTCAGATCAATCAAAAATCCTTCATCCTCACCGCTACTGAGTACTTCACCAAATGGGCCGAAGCCGAGGCGTACGCAGAGATCAAAGCTACAACAGTATGCCGCTTTATCATGAAGAATATCATCTCGCGGTTCGGAGTGCCAAGCAGCATCATCACTGACAACGGACCCCAGTTCGTCTCCCAAGAGCTTAAGGACCTATGTAAGAAGTTCAATATTGCACTGCATCATTCGTCTCCATATTACCCTCAAGGCAACGGTCAAGCCGAGGCCACTAATAAAACCCTTCTTAAAATCATTAAGAAAACATGCGAAGCACATAAATTTTCTGATTGGCCTGAAAGATTGGTGGAAGCTCTGTGGGCTTACCGCACCTCCGTCCGCACCCCTACGGGACAAACTCCCTACTCTTTAACTTATGGGATGGAGGCGGTGCTCCCATACGAGATCTTAATCCCTTCCCTTAGAGTGCAGCTCGATAAGGAACTTAATCTCGATGAACGTCGGGAGGCGTTGCTAGTCCAGCTAGAACTCTTGGATGAGAAGAGGATGAATGCGGCTGATCACGTTTCTTTTTATCAAAAGAGGATCTCGCGTTATTTTCAAAAGAAGGTGATCGAACGAAAATTTTGTAAGGGTGAAATTGTTTTGAAACGCAAATTCATTCGGTCTGCAGGTCCTAGGTCCAAGTTGCAACCTAACTGGGAAGGGCCATTTGTAATAAAAGAAGCTTATCCAGGGAATGCTTATCGTTTAGTAAACGCGGAAGGTGAGGAGCTCTCTCACCCGTGGAATGGGTTGTATCTTAAGCGTTTCTTTCCCTAAAAATCTAAAACCATGTGCTTCTCCGGCAACAAGGACTTCCTCCCTATCTTCAAGAAGAGGGTCCCAAGTAAGGCAATCACACACTACACGACGTCCCTGGTCGGGCTCCTTGTTTAAAAGAAACCGTTCTCCTTGGCCATGCTTTAGGGGAAAATCGAAGTCCCTGTCCGTTTCATTCTTCGGCTGAATCCAGGGGCAAGGAGTGAATAAGGAGGCGACAACCAATCCAAACTCCCTAACGAGAGGAGGTCTCAAATAGGGGCAAGTCCGTTATGACCTGACGCCACAAGGAAGAAAGGAAAAGAAAAGAAAAGGAGTGCTCTTTACAACAAAATCAAAAGCATCATCTCAAAGCCTGTGAATGAATTTTCAAAAGCTCCAAAGGAAAAAGAAAACTAGGCATGACAAGAGTGGCAGTACAGTTCCCCGCGGGACGTTATGAGCCCGGTCGCATGCATGCCTAGGTGGAACAAAGGTTCGATGACGGACATAAAAGCCCCGGCGCAACAGACCAAATCTCTGATAGGGTTGTACGGTGAGGGAATCAAGTTCTAAAAACTCCCATATCTGGCCTAAGCTTACCCCCATGATCTTTTTTCCTTTTAGGACTGAGATGGGTACCCTAGGTATGGTTTTGGTAAAAACACCATCACAATGATTAGGTCTCGGCCAGGGGGTTGTCACATTATTGCACGCCAGTCTCGAGACTCAACCTAAAACAAGGAAGGTCTCGTGTTGCTAGAGAGGCACTGGTTTTTCAAAATCCAAGAAAACATCAAATATTTTCAAAAATATAAAAACAACAAATATTTTCAAAAATCCAAAACAAAACAAATATTTTCAAAAATCCAAAAACATTAAATATTTTCCAAAACTCCCAAAAATACCATCATATGTATAGCATGCATCGCATTGTCATTATATTTTCGCCTATTTAATAAGGCTCCACCCCTTGACCAAATATCAAGAAACGGTCATTATCTAACTTGCTTCAAGGCAAGGGGTTGAGTCTAAGAACAGATCTAACTTGTTTCATGTTTGAGTGTGTGCAGAATACAGGGGCAAGCCCAAAAGCAAAAGCTCACAACTTTGCAGGTTCAGAGTGTGTAACGCGCCAGCATCAGACCGTTACAGTCATGTAACGGGCCCATATATGTCCGTCATTTCCCTTCAGGCATGGGCCTTCTTCCTTTCCATTGAACCATCATTATAACGGTCTGAGACTCTCCGTTACTTGAATATAACGGCTCAAGACCCATCCGTCATATCCTTTAGAGACCGGGCTCTTGTTACTCTCATTCTGACGGCCTATCGCAGGACCGTTATTTCCTTGTAGTGGCCCAGTGCACATCTGTCATATACTCTAGAAGCCCTGTCTATTCACGTCATTCTAGCCTTTCAAATGATGGAACTCAAGATCATTCAACTATGGCAATCTCATCTCATTCAAGCAAAGATTAATGAAATATAATTCTTGATAAATTCAACTTCGATTGTCAATTACATGATATCTCTCATGAACAAAAAGGAAAATCAAGATACATTCAATTTCTTATCCGCAAGAGGGCGGATTCTTCTCAACTCTTTCATGTAATCTCGGCGTGTTTCGTAGTTCTCTTCAACCTCTACTTGCCACGGGCGCACCTTGCTGATCTCCCACATGGTCAGCGCGTTCCGGATCGCTCTTTCATCTTCCTCGGTCCCCATCTTCTAGGTAGAAGGGGAGGGTAGTGTGATAGTGCAGAAACGCTGATTCGAGGTAATCCGATCTGAAGATGGCATCGGTGCGGGTTGTAGATCGCCATGGTAGTGTTCCCTACTAGCTGGAGGTCCAGGCCTTGACGCCGCGGTATTTTGAGAAGAGTGCTTCGGAGGACTCTTGGTCGCATGATGAATTTGTCTATTGGCAAAGTGTTAAAGAAGAGGCGCCATTCGTCCCGAGTTTTCTTATCCGCTGTCTTGCATTCAACCTGAGAAGAGTATCCAAATGCCCCTCTAATAAAGAAGAGAGGGTGGCTCCCGAAGATCCGGCTTGCTGACGTTATGTCTTCCTTAGGAAAGAATTTGACTCTCACTCCTATCCAGCACTCAAGGAGTATCATGGAACCAAACAAAGGGCCTCCTATGCAAGCCGAGCTTAGTCCTTCATAAAGGTATGAGAGGACCGCTTGAGAGATAGACATTCCCCGCCACAGCCCGCTAATAATACCAAGATTTTGAATGTCTAAGAGGTGGTTGGTAGTGGTAAAAAGAAAGACTCCACACAAGCAAACCGCCACCGCCTTGGCTATCGCTCCATGTCTCTCCCACTTGTTTTTACAATGAGACACTATCCACTGTGCTAAGGGTATCAAGTGGATGTGGTGTGGGCTGATCATGGTTCTCACGTCCTTTGGATTGTGAATGAAATCACTCAAGATCAAGGACGGGTCGATAGGCTCGATTGTGTAGCAAACCCGATCTTCATTCCCCACCTTAGTCTTAGGAAGGGCTAGGTAGGTTTCTACCTCCTCCAATAGGATGGTTGCTTCAAAGGAAGGGAAGATGAAGGTATGAGTTTGTGGATGCCATAATTCCACAAGTGCTGAAAGGCTTGGCCAATCTAAAGATAATTTCTGGAAATTCTTGCCTAAAACCAAGAGAGGTTGGAGGTGCCATGCTTTAAGGATTGATGTGACCTCTATGGGAAGTGCCTTTACAATGGGAGCCACCCACTTCAGATTGGAATAGCACCTTGGACCAGGAAGGGGCTTGAGAAAAGAAAGAAGGAAGTCATGAAAAGAATAGGTGCAGCAAAATTCTGAACTTTGGATGAATTGTAAGAACTTACCACTCTTAGGACGTTGGAGCTTAGGTGTTTGGGAATTGAGGTTAGCCGTTGAAGCTCTCCATGTTCCCTCCTTGCAGCTTTGGGGCCGGTGTAAGCTTTCTCCTCCATAGCCATCACCTCGAAGCTCCTCTTCATCATGTTTTCTGCTCTTTGGAAGAGCTCTTCAAACCCTAGAACAGAGGTTTCAGCAAAGCTGCAATTTTGATTAAGGTTCCAAGTTGCTAAGGCTTATATTTAACTTTGGAAGGATAAGACTCGGGCTAGAAGGCTTTATCTTCAATTAGGATAAGTTCTAGTGATGGATCAAGTGGCTAAACCTCGAGTTTTAGTTATCTCGGCTCAATCCGTTTCGGATTACAACCCAGATTCTGACGGTCCATCGTGCGGCCGTTACTTCATTCCGACGCGCCAGCCCTTGGCCGTCGTATTTTCTGTGGGTTTCAATTCCCCGAATCATGTTCTGTGGAGAATAACGGTCTAAGGGTCTACCGTCGCTTTCTGTAACGCGCAAGCCCTAAGCCGTCGCATTCTCAGCTACTCAGTTCCTTCTCTTCTGGGCTAAAACACTTCCCGACGGTCTTGCTTAGGACCATCTCTTTCTGACGCGTCTTCTTCAGACCGTCGCATTTCCTGCTAGTTGCCCTGAACAACTATCATTCTGCCATGATCAACGGTCTGACCCGTGGCCGTTATTTGTCTTTGACGCACCTTCAGTTGGCCGTCGTTTATCCTGATGCCCCACTACCAAAGTGGGTCTCTGACGATTAACGGTCTCTCACCAGAGCGCCGTTTGATTGTGACGGTCAGACCTTAGACCGTCACTTTCTCTGCTGCTGAGTTCAGGCTATTTCTTCTGCCCTTGCCTAGACCTGGCGGTCTTTCACATTGTACACCTCGTTTTCTTCCCATTTTCATACATGCATTCATGCATACATCTCATTCATTCATTCATTCATATTTCGTCCATCCTGCATTTTTCACATTCATTCATTCACGCTCGCATAAAACTAAACTAAAACAGAAAACTAAAAAGAAGGGATCTCATTCCATTTTGCCAAAGGTTCTATACAAATGATAAATAAAACATAAGAAAAGGCATCATTCAGTCGGCTTATCCGCCGGACCGCCCTCATCCTCTCTATCCTCGGGTCTCCTCACGGGTGGCGGTGCTATGGAAGCACTCTCCTCCTGCTGTCCTCTCTCTGCCCTCTCATTCCTCCGCTGGGCGGAGGAGCTGACAAGGAAATTTCCTACTGAGCCGCTCGGGGCAGCACTCCTATGTACCCCACTCTGGGAGGCACTCCGCTCCGGTCCACGGCCCATCATCCGGACCGTCCGCTCCAGTGTCCACAGCTCGATCTTCAGTGTAAAGATCTGACGCCGCGTCTCCCGTGCCTCGGTCCGGTAGCGATCCAAGTCGGCCGTCCCGATCCGAAGCTCCTCCACCTCAGCTCGCGCCCGTGCTAACTCCTTCCGGAGTTGTTCCATCTCTGCATCATCTGGGTGTCGCAGGGTCTCCGCTCTCAGCCGGGCCATCTCTGCCCGTACCAGCTCCGTCTCTGCTCGGGCTCGATCAGTCTCGGCCCGACTTCTCTCTACCTCAGCTCTCGCCTGGCTGGCCTCGGCTACTGCTACTGCTACTGCTAGATCCCTCGCCTGTAGATTGCATTTCATGTAATTAGTCATTAAGCATTTAATTAGGCATAATCATAAGTTTTTTAGTCTCTTACCCGCTGCGCGAGGGTGGCCTCCGCCTCCTCGGCCCGGGCAACCGCCCGAGCAAAGTCGGCCTCCTGCTCAGCCCTGCCTCCCGCTTCATACAGCCGGGCGCGCTTCATACAGACTCAATTCAAGGACTCCCCTATCCATTCTCTCTTCGAAAACCAAAAGCCCAAGTACCACAAGAAACCACAAGGGCCGGTTACCGAGGGAGTCCAAACAAACGAGCAAGTACAAGCAGTTGCTTTTCCATTTCAGGCCGCACCCTTCCGCTACAACCAAAACCCCCGCAATCCACAAAACACCGCTCCGCAAAACTTCCAGGCCACTCCACAAAACGCTCCCCCCGCCTTCACCATTCCACAAAACACCTTCACCGCACCACAACAACCACCGCCACCATCGCAATATCATAACGTCCCTCCACCCAACGGCTACAACAACAACAACCCTAATAGCAAGCGCCCGGCTCCCAGAGAGCCCAGTATCCTCCATTGCCAGAGACACTTACAGATATTTTCTCGGCACTTATGTCAGTAAATGCAATCCAACTTCCCCCGGAACGGCCTGTTTGGAACCCGGCAGTTGATCAGACTAAATATTGTATGTTCCATAGGCAGCCAGGCCATACCATAGAAGGATGTTTTCAATTCCGAGATCTGGTATATGACCTTCATGAAGGGCAGAGAATCGACTGGGCCGAAATGCATAGGGCCATTGTGGAGATTAAAGAGAAGAGAAGGCAGCCGCAGGGGCAGCAAGTGCAGCAGCATCAAGCACCGCAGCCGCAGCAGCCGCCACAACAGCAGCAACCACAGCAAGTACAAGACCTAGGCATCCATCAGAACCCGATGCCGAATCATCCACCCGCTCCTCAGCAGCAGCCACCGGCACCAGCACAAGTAAATGTGGTTCAACCACCGGCCCCCAACGCCGGGTGGTCTTTCGATGATGATGGCGCCACACCGCAAGTAATGGCCTTCCACCACAACCTCCGCAACCATTCCTTCATCCTCCCTACACAACCAACACCCCCTCCGCTCGTCCTGCCATCCACACCCGCTCCAGCAAACCCTCTACCGCTCTCCATCCCATCATACCCGTTAACACTTACTCCCCTCATCATCATCACACCACCACCTAATCCTTCGCCCACTCTCAAACATCCACTAGCCTTCCCTCCACCCGCATCGACATCCATCACCGCCGTGCCTTCCACCAATCCTTCACCCATCATCCGCTCACCCCCCATTAACCTCACCAACCCTACGCTCCACCAAATCACCTCCCCCGCACCTCCTGTCCCACTCATCCACCCTACAGGGCCCATCATACTATATTCGGAGGCTGCGGCAAACTGTGCCTTAAGGAGCGGGAAGATGTTCCATCGGAATTACGTTACTACTTCTAATCCCCAGTCCTCTCAGTCGGTGGCCGAGCAAGAGGAAGCTGTACCCCTGCCGAGTACTCAATATGACATGTTACATCATCTGGATCGAGTACCCGCTAAGATATCCGTACTGGAGCTGATCAAATGGTCTACCCTTCATCAGGATGCACTGAGGGATTTCCTACAGAAGGTGATGGTTAGTGAAGACATGGCAGTCGACAGCTTACCAACGGCACTAGCAACTATCTCCAAAGGGCCGGCAATTACATTCTCAAAACTGAGCTTGCACCTCCGGGGGCTCGGCAAATGCCGCTCTGCATAACAATTACCCTGAACAAAGTCGACATTGAAGCAGCACTGGTTGACACGGGGGCCTCAATTAATGTTTGTCCACTTAGCACCCTCCGAGCATGCAACATATCTGAAGAGCTACTACGGCCTACTCCCACCACTATAGCAGCATATGATAACTCAAGGCGAGCATGTCACAGGATAATCACCATTCAGGCAGAGCTCGGGCCCCTTGCTATGGCCGTGGAATTCTATGTTCTCGATATCGACCCTATGTTCAAGGCTATCTTGGGTCGTCCCTGGATTGACACGCTTGGCGTCGTACCCTCCACTGCACATCAGTGCGTTAAATTCCCCTTCCAAGGGAGGGTCGTCAAAGTCAAGAGCTTGTCCACGGTGCAGACAGTCAAGGCCATCTCAGATCAAGTTCTTCCCACACTCTGGCCGAGCAGTCGGCCCGTTTTGTTAGTGCTTGATTTGAACTTTCCTTGGGCTTACACATCTTCTAAGCCCATCACTACTCCAGTCATTGTCAAAGTGAAGCCGCAGATTCGAGATTCAAAGGGGTGGAACATTATATTGAAACTGGGCTATCAACCGGGGAGAGGCCTCGGCGCGCAACTGCAAGGCATGACTAAGCCTATACCCAAGGGAAGAAAAATGGGTAGGCGAGGTCTCGGTTACAAGGAAACAGCATTATCTATGATGGGTGATTCTGGGCCACTCACCTGGGATTATCGTCAGCACTTTGTCAGAGGACCTCTCCAGCCCGGCACATTAGCTCCAAAGCCGGTTCAGCCAAAAAGTGATATAGTTTGTCCGATTGCCAGTCCGCCTTCCTTGCCAGGAGGGTCAGATGATGACATGCTCGACTACAGTCAGGCCTTGCAGAGGCTCTTTTATGAGGAGGAGCGCCAGAAGCAACAAGAGGTTTGGCTCGTACAGTGGAGGCCGAAGAAGCAGCCCACGGTTAAATTGCAGAAGGTGGAGAGCTCTCCAGTTATCTTCTCTTGGTCTCCCTCGCGCTTCCAATCCATCTTTCAGCAAAGGGGGTTCATACCCCGCCTTCCTCCTATCATGATAAATCCATTCGTTATTGATCCACCGGAAATTCTATTCATTCCGTGTGCTTGCGGGAAGTGCCCGTGCATTGATCTATCCACTCTATTCACTCCTCCTTCTCCCAATGCTCAACTCCACGAGATGTGGTTCTCTTCTTCTGATCCCTTCTTCGATTGCATCTTTCCCGAGCTGTTCCCTATATAGCTCCCACCTCCTCCATCTTGCTATGTAGTCTCTACTGATCTCCAGGAAAAAAACAACGTCAAATTTAAAACGGAGATTTCAGTGGAAGATTACGCTATCCTGTCTCCATCCTCCTCCTCCTAGGGGCACGAGTCCCCTGCTCCTCCCCTTCCACTAAGTCTTCTCTCTCCTAGGTTAGGGTTAGGGTCTAGCGAGTCTAAGGAAGTAGAGTCAGTTAGGTCTAGAGAAGTAGGGTCTTGTTCTGGGTCGTCCAACCCTTCCCATTCTGAACCGCGCTCGCTTGTGCATCCTTCCCGATCTATTCCTGATAGGTTCTTGCAAGATCTAGCTCAGCGATGTCATGCACTGTTGAAATGTCCGGAATTTGTCGCCACGGCAATTGTGATTAAAGACGAAGAGGAAATAGAAGGGGAATGGAGCGACGACGGATTAGGCGTCTATGAGGTTTTTGATGAGAAGGATCCAATAGATGAAGACAACAACGTAGATGACACTACCGATTTATATACACAAGGACTAAAAAGATTCGACCAGCCGTCGACGGCAGTGGATGAACCTACAAAGGAAATCAACTTGGGAACAGAAGAAGACCCAAGGCCCATCATTATTTCTGCTGATCTCCCTTCACAAGTAGAAGAAGATCTAATTAAAGTACTAAGGGAGTATAGCGATTCTTTCGCCTGGTCTTATGAGGACATGCCAGGTCTTGACCCCTCCTTAGTGGAACATCGACTCGTGCTTAAACCAGGGGCAACACCTGTTAAACAAAGGTCAAGAAGATTTCATCCCCACATGGCCTTGAGGATCAAAGAAGAGGTCGACAAGCTATACAAGGCCAAGTTCGTCAGAGTAGTCTTATATCCCCAGTGGGTGGCGAACATAGTCCCTGTTCTCAAGAAGGATGGAAAAGTTCGCATATGCATTGATTTCAGGGACCTAAACAAAGCATGTCCCAAAGATGATTTCCCGCTACCTCATATAGATGTTCTAGTGGATAACACTGCCGGGTACGAAGCTCTGTCGTTTATGGATGGGTACTCGGGCTACAATCAAATCCGTCTCGTTCCGGAAGATCAAGAGAAAACTTCCTTCACCACGCCCTGGGGCACGTATTGTTATGTGGTTATGCCGTTTGGGTTGAAGAACACGGGTGCCACCTATCAAAGGGCGATGATGGCCATTTTCCACGACATGATGCACATATACATGGAGCTTACGTGGATGACATCTTGGTGAAATCAAGAACAAAAGAAGAACACCCCTCTATTCTGGCTAAAGTGCTACAGAGAGCCAGGGAGTATAAGCTTAAGATGAATCCGAATAAGTGCGTATTCGGAGTCTCCTCAGGGAAGTTGTTAGGATTCATAGTGAGCAAACGGGGGATCCAGATTGATCCTAATAAAGCACAGGCCGTCATGGACATGCCTCCGCCAAAGAACATTACGGAACTCCGAAGATTGATTGGTCGGCTGCAATTCATTAGAAGATTCATATCTCAGCATTCTCAGAGGTGCCGCCCATTTTATGAGTTGCTTAAGGCGGGGGTCAAGTTCGAATGGAATCAAGATTGTCAAAAGGCCTATGAGGACCTCAAAGAGTACCTAACCAATCCCCCGGTTTTGCAACCTCCTGTCCCTGGGAAACCCCTAATCCTATACATCTCGGTTATTGAGGACTCCCTAGGGGCGGTCTTAGCACAAGCAGATGATGAAGGGAAAGAGCGGGCTGCGTACTACCTCTCTCGACTGTTTAATCCAGCTGAATCCAAGTACACCGCTATGGAGAAGACTTGTGCCGCCTTAGTGTGGGTAGCTCAGAAGCTTAAACATTACTTTCTCGCCCACCCAGTTAGGTTGATCTCCAGAATGGACCCGGTCCGTTATCTCCTAGAAAATCCCGTCCTTTCTAGTAGGTTAGCTCGCTGGCAGAGCTTCCTCTCTCAGTTTGACATCACCTTTGTCGTTCAGAAGGCAGTCAAGGGATATGCCATTGCTGAGCATCTCGCACATCTTCCTATTCCTCATACCGATTCCATTCAGGACGATTTCCCTGATGAGCATCTCTCTGTCCTTTCTCATCATCCCTTCTGGTCTCTGCACTTCGACGGTGCACTCAAGGCCAAGGGATCGGGGCTGTCTTGCTTACTCCAGAGGGAGTAACCATCCCCTTCGCTTATCAACTTCGATTTCTTGCTACCAACAACATCGCTGAGTATGAGGCTCTCCTGGCCGGCTTGAAGCACGCCTATCTCCTAGGCACGCGCTTTTTGAACATCATAGGAGACTCTCAGCTCGTTCTACGGCAAGTTCTATCCACTTACCGTACTCGTGACCCCAAGCTCAAACCTTATCAAGATTTGGTCACACTCATTGCTAAGCGATTCCGTAAGCTGATCTATATCCATACTCCCCGTTCTTTGAACATTCTAGCTGATGCTTTGGCATCTCTTGCTTCCTCCTTATCTTTTTCTCTCAGTCGTAGTACTGAGACTATCGTCGTCCAGAGATTGGACGCACCTTCTCTTCAAGATCCCTGGTTCATCAACCTCAGAAAATCTGTAGAGGCGAGAGTTGAGAAGGAAGATCTCAAGGAAGTTTCATTAACAGAACTAGAGGAGATTCTGGACGAAGAGGAATTGCCTTGGTATCATGAAATCGAATTATTTTGCAAAGAAGGGTCATTCCCAGAAGGGGCAAAAGCCGAGCAGCGTAAAGCAATAAGAAGAGCCGCCGCAAGGTACACTATCATTGCAGGAGAATTGTATAGGCGCGCTACTAATGGAATGCTCATGAGATGCTTGGATGATGTAGAAGCTTGGAAAGTGGCTGAAGCAGCCCATTCTAGCGAGTGTGGAGGTCATGTCAATGGCCAGGCTCTAGCAAAGAAGATCCTTAGGCAAGGCTACTATTGGCCCACTCTAGAGGAAGATTGCTCCCTCTATGTCCGGAGGTGTCTTAAATGCCAACTCCATGCTGATAAAATTCACTCTCCAGCTTCGTCCCTCCATCCTATGACTGCTCCTTGGCCATTCTCTATGTGGGCTTTCGACGTCATCGGCCCACTCGGTGATCCTAATTCTCAGATCAAGCAAAAATCCTTCATCCTCACCGCTACTGAGTACTTCACCAAATGGGCCGAAGCCGAGGTGTACGCAGAGATCAAAGCTACAACAGTATGCCGCTTTATCATGAAGAATATCATCTCACGGTTCGGAGTGCCAAGCAGCATCATCACCGACAACGGACCCCAGTTCGTCTCCCAAGAGCTTAAGGACCTATGTAAGAAGTTCAATATTGCACTGCATCATTCGTCTCCATATTACCCTCAAGGCAACGGTCAAGCCGAGGCCACTAATAAAACCCTTCTTAAAATCATTAAGAAAACATGCGAAGCACATAAATTTTCTGATTGGCCTGAAAGATTGGTGGAAGCTCTGTGGGCTTACCGCACCTCCGTCCGCACCCCTACGGGACAAACTCTCTACTCTTTAACTTATGGGATGGAGGCGGTGCTTCCATACGAGATCTTAATCCCTTCCCTTAGAGTGCAGCTCGATAAGGAATTTAATCTCGATGAACGTCGGGAGGCGTTGCTAGTCCAGCTAGAACTCTTGGATGAGAAGAGGATGAATGCGGCTGATCACGTTTCTGTTTATCAAAAGAGGATCTCGCGTTATTTTCAAAAGAAGGTGATCGAACGAAAATTTTATAAGGGTGAAATTGTTTTGAAACGCAAATTCATTCGGTCTGCAGGTCCTAGGTCCAAGTTGCAACCTAACTGGGAAGGGCCATTTGTAATAAAAGAAGCTTATCTAGGGAATGCCTATCGTTTAGTAAACGCGGATGGTGAGGAGCTCTCTCACCCGTGGAATGGGTTGTATCTTAAGCGTTTCTTGCCCTAAAAATCTAAAACCATGTGCTTCTCCGGCAACAAGGACTTCCTCCCTATCTTCAAGAAGAGGGTCCCAAGTAAGGCAATCACACACTACACGACGTCCCTGGTCGGGCTCCTTGTTTAAAAGACACCGTTCTCCTTGGCCATGCTTTAGGGGAAAATCGAAGTCCCTGTCCGTTTCATTCTTCGGCTGAATCCAGGGGCAAGGAGTGAATAAGGAGGCGACAACCAATCCAAACTCCCTAACGAGAGGAGGTCTCAAATAGGGGCAAGTCCGTTATGACCTGACGCCACAAGGAAGAAAGGAAAAGAAAAGAAAAGGAGTGCTCTTTACAACAAAATCAAAAGCATCATCTCAAAGCCTGTGAATGAATTTTCAAAAGCTCCAAAGGAAAAAGAAAACTAGGCATGACAAGAGTGGCAGTACAGTTCCCCGTGGGACGTTATGAGCCCGGTCGCATGCATGCCTAGGTGGAACAAAGGTTCGATGACGGACATAAAAGCCCCGGCGTAACAGACCAAATCTCTGATAGGGTTGTACGGTGAGGGAATCAAGTTCTAAAAACTCCCATATCTGGCCTAAGCTTACCCCCATGATCTTTTTTCCTTTTAGGACTGAGATGGGTACCCTAGGTATGGCTTTGGTAAAAACACCGTCACAATGATTAGGTCTCGGCCAGGGGGTTGTCACATTATTGCACGCCAGTCTCGAGACTCAACCTAAAACAAGGAAGGTCTCGTGTTGCTAGAGAGGCACTGGTTTTTCAAAATCCAAGAAAACATCAAATAATTTCAAAAATCTAAAAACAACAAATATTTTCAAAAATCCAAAACAAAACAAATATTTTCAAAAATCCAAAACATTAAATATTTTCCAAAACTCCGAAAAATACCATCATATGTATAGCATGCATCACATTGTCCTTATATTTTCGCCTATTTAATAAGGCTCCACCCTTGACCAAATATCAAGAAACGGTCATTATCTAACTTGCTTCAAGGCAAGGGGTTGAGTCTAAGAACAGATCTAACTTGTTTCATGTTTGAGTGTGTGCAGAATACAGGGGCAAGCCCAAAAGCAAAAGCTCACAACTTTGCAGGTTCAGAGTGTGTAACGCGCCAGCATCAGACCGTTACAGTCATGTAACGGGCCCATATTTGACCGTCATTTCCCTTCAGGCATGGGCCTTCTTCCTTTCCATTGAACCATCATTATAAGGGTCTGAGACTCTCCGTTACTTGAATATAACGGCTCAAGACCCATCCGTCATATCCTTCAGAGACCGGGCTCTTGTTACTCTCATTCTGACGGCCTATCGCAGGACCGTTATTTCCTTGTAGCGGCCCAGTACACATCCGTCATATCCTCCAGAAGCCCTGTCTATTCACGTCATTCTAGCCTTTCAAATGATGGAACTCAAGATCATTCAACTATGGCAATCTCATCTCATTCAAGCAAAGATTAATGAAATATAATTCTTGATAAATTCAACTTCGATTGTCAATTACATGATATCTCTCATGAACAAAAAGGAAAATCAAGATACATTCAATTTCTTATCCGCAAGAGGGCGGATTCTTCTCAACTCTTTCATGTAATCTCGGCGTGTTTCGTAGTTCTCTTCAACCTCTGCTTGCCACGGGCGCACCTTGCTGATCTCCCACATGGTCAGCGCGTTCCGAATCGCTCTTTCATCTTCCTCGGTCCCCATCTTCCTAGGTAGAAGGGGAGGGTAGTGTGATAGTGCAGAAACGTTGATGCGAGGTAATCCGATCTGAAGATGGCATCGGTGCGGGTTGTAGATCGCCATGGTAGTGTTCCCTACTAGTTGGAGGTCCAGGCCTTGACGCCGCGGTATTTTGAGAAGAGTGCTTCGGAGGACTCTTGGTCGCATGATGAATTTGTCTATTGGCAAAGTGTTAAAGAAGATGCGCCATTCGTCCCGAGTTTTCTTATCCGCTGTCTTGCATTCAACCTGAGAAGAGTATCCAAATGCCCCTCCAATAAAGAAGAGAGGGTGGCTCCCGAAGATCCGGCTTGCTGACGTTATGTCTTCCTTAGGAAAGAATTTGACTCTCACTCCTATCCAGCACTCAAGGAGTATCATGGAACCAAACAAAGGGCCTCCTATGCAAGCCGAGCTTAGTCCTTCATAAAGCTATGAGAGGACCGCTTGAGAGATAGACATTCCCCGCCACAGCCCGCTAATAATACCAAGATTTTGAATGTCTAAGAGGTGGTCAGTAGTGGTAAAAAGAAAGACTCCACACAAGCAAACCGCCACCGCCTTGGCTATCGCTTCATGTCTCTCCCACTTATTTTTACAATGAGACACTATCCACTGTGCTAAGGGTATCAAGTGGATGTGGTGTGGGCTGATCATGGTTCTCACGTCCTTTGGATTGTGAATGAAATCACTCAAGATCAAGGACGGGTCGATAGGCTCGATTGTGTAGCAAACCCGGTCTTCATTCCCCACCTTAGTCTTAGGAAGGGCTAGGTAGGTTTCTACCTTCTCCAATAGGACGGTTGCTTCAAAGGAAGGGAAGATGAAGGTATGAGTTTGTGGATGCCATAATTCCACAAGTGCTGAAAGGCTTGGCCAATCTAAAGATAATTTCTGGAAATTCTTGCCTAAAACCAAGAGAGGTTGGAGGTGCCATGCTTTAAGGATTGATGTGACCTCTATGGGAAGTGCCTTTACCATGGGAGCCACCCACTTCAGATTGGAATAGCACCTTGGACCAGGAAGGGGCTTGAGAAAAGAAAGAAGGAAGTCATGAAAAGAATAAGTGCAGCAAAATTCTGAACTTTGGATGAATTGTAAGAACTTACCACTCTTAGGACGTTGGAGCTTAGGTGTTTGGGAATTGAGGTTAGCCGTTGAAGCTCTCTATGTTCCCTCCTTGCAGCTTTGGGGCCGGTGTAAGCTTTCTCCTCCATAGCCATCACCTCGAAGCTCCTCTTCATCATGTTTTCTGCTCTTTGGAAGAGCTCTTCAAACCCTAGAACAGAGGTTTCAGCAAAGCTGCAATTTTCATTAAGGTTCCAAGTTGCTAAGGCTTATATTTAACTTTGGAAGGATAAGACTCGGGCTAGAAGGCTTTATCTTCAATTAGGATAAGTTCTAGTGATGGATCAAGTGGCTAAACCTTGAGTTTTAGTTATCTCGGCTCAATCCGTTTCGGATTACAACCCAGATTCTGACGGTCCATCGTGCGGCCGTTACTTCATTCCGACGCGCCAGCCCTTGGCCGTCGCATTTTCTGTGGGTTTCAATTCCCCGAATCATGTTCTGTGGAGAATAACGGTCTAAGGGTCTACCGTCGCTTTCTGTAACGCGCAAGCCCTAAGCCGTCGCATTCTCAGCTACTCAGTTCCTTCTCTTCTGGGCTAAAACACTTCCCGATGGTCTTGCTTAGGACCGTCTCTTTCTGACGCGTCTTCTTCAGACCGTCGCATTTCCTGCTAGTTGCCCTGAACAACTATCATTCTGCCATGATCAACGGTCTGACCCGTGGCCGTTATTTGTCTTTGACGCACCTTCAGTTGGCCGTCGTTTATCCTGATGCCCCACTGCCAAAGTGGGTCTCTGACGATTAACGGTCTCTCACCAGAGCGACGTTTGATTGTGACGGTCAGACCTTAGACCGTCACTTTCTCTGCTGCTGAGTTCAGGCTATTTCTTCTGCCTTTGCCTAGACCTGACGGTCTTTCACATTGTACACCTCGTTTTCTTCCCATTTTCATACATGCATTCATGCATACATCTCATTCATTTATTCATTCATATTTCGTCTATCCTGCATTTTTCACATTCATTCATTCACGCTCGCATAAAACTAAAACAAAACTAAAAACTAAAAAGAAGGGATCTCATTCCATTTTGCCAAAGGTTCTATACAAATGATAAATAAAACATAAGAAAAGGCATCATTCAGTCGGCTTATCCGCTGGACCGCCCTCATCCTCTCTATCCTCGGGTCTCCTCACAGGTGGCGGTGCTATGGAAGCACTCTCCTCCTACTGTCCTCTCTCTGCCCTCTCATTCCTCCGCTGGGTGGAGGAGTTGACAAGGAAATTTCCTACTGAGTCGCTCGGGGCAGCACTCCTATGTACCCCACTCTGGGAGGCACTCCGCTCTGGTCCACGGCCCATCATCCGGACCGTCCGCTCCAGTGTCCACAGCTCGATCTTCAGTGTAAAGATCTGACGCCGCGTCTCCCGTGCCTCGGTCCGGTAGCGATCCAAGTCGGCCGTCCCGATCCGAAGCTCCTCCACCTCAGCTCGCGCCCGCGCTAACTCCTTCCGGAGTTGTTCCATCTCTGCATCATCTGGGCGTCGCAGGGTCTCCGCTCTCAGCCGGGCCATCTCTGCCCGTACCAGCTCCGTCTCTGCTCGGGCTCGATCAGTCTCGGCCCGACTTCTCTCTACCTCAGCTCTCGCCTGGCTGGCCTCGGCTACTGCTGCTGCTAGATCCCTCGCCTGTAGATTGCATTTCATGTCATTAGTCATTAAGCATTTAATTAGGCATAATCATAAGTTTTTTAGTCTCTTACCCGCTCCGCGAGGGTGGCCTCCGCCTCCTCGGCCCGGGCAACCGCCCGAGCAAAGTCGGCCTCCTGCTCAGCCCTGCCTCCCGCAGGCTGCAAGGAAGGCGATGGGGCATCCGGTCCAGCGCGTTGGGCTCCCTCGGCCCGCTGCATTTAGAAGTCATGGTTAGTTGACATTGGCATTTGCATCATGAACATCATTGCATAAATCATGAGCATTTAATTTTTTAGTCTCACCAGGAGCTCCAGGGTAGACCAGTACCCGTCCCGCTGCTGGATGGTGGAGTGGAGTAGCCCTTCCAGCTCGGCTATCCGTCCCTCAGGGTCTAGCTGCATTTTAGAAAGCATGAGTCAGCATATATCACATTGCACATTGCATAATAGAAAAGTTTAGAGTTTTAGTTTGCATACCGGTCGGCGGGTACCTCGGTACACCCGGTCGCCGTAGAGTCGAGCGAAGGCCTTCAGATATGCCTCGTCGCTCTCGTCTCGCTCCTTCACCGCTCGGCCCCACCTATTCCAATCGTGGACGTACTTCGCCTTCCGGGTGCACCAATCCACATTGCCGCAGATGCCCCTTGCTGACTTACCGGGGTGGTCGTCGCTGTGGCGTGGAAAGGTCACCTCGGGCTGGTGTAGTCCCCGGGTCCGCAGGATCAGCCTGTAGTGCAGAGGCTCGATGATATGGAGGCAATGCAACCATATGTCTCGCCCCCGGTACGATAAGGCCGCCTCCACCCATGGCTGTCCCGTGTAACCCTCGTCGCGGTATGGGGTCCATCTCACCTGAGAGCATTTAGTTCATTCATTAGCATATGAAAGCATTAAAAGATATTTAGAAAGCATTTTAGAAAACATTTAGAAACATTTAAAAGCATATAGAAATCATTTTAAGTTCTGGACCTACCGATGTATGCGGGAAGGAGTCCAAGTCGTCCTGGATCGTCTGGGTCAGTCTGCTGATCGACCCTGTATCCCTCGCCACCGACCAACGCCTCGCGATCGGTATGCGGCCGGGATGGAGTAAAGCGCCTCTCCCGATGCTTGGGAGGTACATATAGCTCCAGATCTGCATTTAGAAATCGAGTCAATCGAATCATTGCATAAATCATTGCATAAATCATTTTTCATAAATCATAGCATCAATATTCATGGTATAATAGAAAGCATTTAGAAGTGCATTTACCTGTAGGAAAGGCGAGAAGCAGCCCAGCATCGTCTGCCTGTCCGTAGTGCTGAGGGACTCGAACAGGAATGCAAGCACTACCGCTCCCCAGGCGTATCGCCTGACTCTGCCCAAATCCTCTATCATCGACAGCAGTCTGCAGCTGATGACATCTGCCCGAGTCACGAAGAGGAGCTTCCCGAATAGCAGCATCAGGAAGAGTCTGAGCACCCTATCTCCCTCTGGTCCCGCCTCCGCCGCCATGCGAGGGCGCACCTGGTCTATCACTCTGCTCAAGTGCTCCTCAGGGAGCTCTCCCACGGCGATCGCCGCTCCTCTCAGTCCCAAGCTCTCCTGCAGCACGGATCTCGAAAGCTGGGAGGAGGACTGTCCCGGCCTAATCAAATCTAGCCCGAGCAGCTGCTGCGCCATCTCTCGGTAGTCGCCGTATGTCCACCCTGTCACCGCGGCTCCGTGGACTCTCAATCCGGTAATCCTCGCTATGTCTTCTAGCGTGGGGATCATGTGGCCCCACGGGAAGATGAAAGCTCGGCTGATCGGGTCCCATCTCTCGTGCAAGGCGTACAGTACCGGAGTGTCCATCCGGATCACCTCGATGCTGAGCACCTCGGCGAATCCCATCTCAGCAAGTCTCTCTCTCTGGTAATCGGGCAATGCCTGGTACACTGCCCGGATCTGTAGCCAGGAGATCCGCGATCGTCTCTTCCCCTGCATTGCATATTAGATCATTAATTAGTCCAATTTGCATCATATAATCATTGCATAATCATTCTTAATTGAAAACAAAATAAAAATTTGAAAAACTGAAAACCCTAAAAAATAGTTTAAGTCCCTGGCAAGAGTGACGGCCCTGGGGTAGGGCGTCATTTGACTCTGACGGCCTCAGCTTGGAGCGACAGGGGAGTGACGGTCACTGGCAGGACCGTCACTTCGTCTGCTAGTTGGGGTTTTTTCCCTTGCATCCCCATGGCTCCCCACTATGGCCAGATGGCCTACGATTGATCCTAGTGGGTTCGTAGACCCATTTCTACCCCTTTCCCTCACATGCATCCATAAATAAACACAAAAAAATAAAAATTAGAAAATTAGGGCGGGGGGCCTACCTCGTGGTCCATGGCTTTCTTCTTCTTCTTCTTCGGTTCCTTGGGCTCCTCTGCACCCAAGGGAACTTCCCCTTCGTCCCCCGTGGCCGTGGGAGCTTCCTCTTCCTCCCTTGGACTTCGCCTCGCCGGTTGTTCTTCTTCCACCGGTGGGATCGCCTCCCGTTCAATACGGTGGTGGAGCCGCCGTATGGCCATTCTTTTCCCTCTCTCTCTCTTCTTTGGTGGCGGCTGGGGTGCCTCGTCGCCGGCCATTGGAGTGGTGACGGTGGTCGCCGGTGGTTTCTCTCGGTTGGGTTTTTGGGCGTCGAGTGGTGGAATGAACGGGCCGTGACCGTTCGGTTGTTTTTTTTTTTGAAAACTCAGGAAATGTGACGGTCTATCGACCGGCCGTCACATCATTCTGACGCGTCTTTCATGGGCCGTTACATGTGTTGGACTATTTTATCGAAGAATGTGAACCGCCTGATTTATGACGGATCAAGGGTGATCCGTTACTTGATGTGACGCCCTGTCATCAGACCGTTAGATGCTTGCTAGTTTCTTGATGATTGAAAGGTCTAATTGATGCTTAAACGACCCTATTTTTTTGTCATGATGTTCCTTATGGATGCCTCTTGCACGTACAATGGTTATGCCTTGATGCTTATTTTTGATTTATTTTTGGCTAACCTGTCTTTCATGAAAGGAATTACGAGTAAAATCACGCTTGGCCTTCCATCCGACAGGTAAGTCAGGTATTGTATATCACTCCCTCACCCCTTAATGCATTACTATATGTTATCTATGATATATTACCTCGAGAACTGGCTGGTCATTCATGTGTCCTGGGATCTGATGTTCCCCTAAAACAAAAATGATGATGATCTAAGTTCACATGATTAATCGTTGGATAGGCCATTAGATTGGAAAATTTGGGGACGATGGTTCTATCTTGCACGCCGTGATTGCGGATGGTGTCTTGACTCTGATTTCTCCAATCTAGCAATATTATTCTCGAGTATTTTATCTTTCTTTGCATTTTGTTTAAAGATTTCTTTTTCCTTTAGCCCAGCATGCATCATGCGCATTCTTTTGAGCATTCATGAGTTTCATCTGTTCAAGATATCTCAAGTGATGGTGAACAGCTGTGTTCTTAATCCCGAGTAAGGAGAATCATTCCATTCTGAATTAGAAGGATTCCTTCGATTTGCTTGCTTGATCTGGTTCGCTGAAGATTCCTGTCTGGAGTTTAGTCTCTTTCTTTTCCATTGCCTCCGGCGGCTAGCCGTGTTTCCTTTCCTTAGATAAATAGTTCCTCCAGACTTGCATCCCTTTGGCTGGCTATTTCCTTGTGATCAATTTGAGGTTTTCCAGAAAAATTCCTATCGCTTGTTGGTACAGAACGGGTGTCGTTTACCTTAACGCCCTCTTTTTGATACACTCCGCTTCATTTCCGCTTCATCTCCATGTTCCATTTTGCTTTCGCTTCATCTCCGCTCGTTCCCCTGCAAAGAGGACGTTAAGGAGGGGCATCTGTTGACACCCGTTTTATACCCAATAAGTCGGGTCATCTCCTTATTTCATTCTATACGATGCTCCGAGTTGTTCACCCTTCATTGAGTCTCTTGATTAGTTGAAGCCTATTTCTTGGGTCTTAATTCCTGGATTAAGATGTGGCTCCCGGTGGCATTTCGTTGGATGAATCTTAGCAAACCCCTTCATTTCATTCTTGAACCTCAATGTTAGTAACGGTCCCAGTCAGGCGCGTTGCTTCCTTCTGACGGATGGGTCCTGGACCGTTACTCTTTGAAGAGTCCTAGAGCTTAAGGCCTCGTGTTCAGAGCTTATCCTTTTGATTCCATGTTGATAATAACGGTCTATCGTCCAGCCGTTGCTTCACTCTGACGCCCTAGGCCTTGGCCGTCATTTCCTTGAAGAGTCCTATTGTTTGGATCTTCTTTCCGTTGATCTTATCTCTTTGGGATAAGGTTGAAAGTGACGGATGAAGCTTGGTGCGTTACTTCCAAGTGGCGGTCTATCGTGCAACCGTTACTTCCTTCCGAGAGTCCTGGCAGTTCAGGCCTTTTCTCTGCTACTCCGTGGTCGAGATAAGGATTTGGATTGACGTCATCTCTTTCAAATCCGATTCTAAGGACCCCCCGTTTGTTTCTATGGACTCTTGGTGATATTATCTTCAAGGATTTGCTAAGAGTTATCTCTTTATCTTGCTGAATTATCCTCTGCTCGACCTAAGAGTTTGAGGGTCTATAAATAGAACCCTTGACTTCATGGCCAAAGAGGGGAAGATTTGAATTCACGACGAAGTGCTGCCGAACTCAGGAGCCATCTTCATCCAGGAGGAGCTGCTTCCCACGTCCATCCATCTTCTAATCAAGGGAGTACTTTAGTTTTGTCTTTCAAGTTCATCATTGCATGCTTGAGTCCTTCCTTGGTTTTTCCCCAAACAAAGCATTGTCCCTCCTCTTCCTCCACGTTTTTCACTGTTCTTTAAGCATACAAACATCCTCCCAAACTTTTAAAAACACCCAGAGGGGTTAAAAAACCAAAACTCCCCGGTAATTCCCTCTCCTTTTGATGTTCTTAAACTCTTTAAGAGTTGATGCTATGCTTGTGAAAAGGGCTAATTGAGGTTGTCTTGTCTTGTCTTTCTACATCTTTGGCAGGTTTACAAGTTCATTAGCACGAGGCCCAAGTCTTCTAGCCGGCTGGAAGAGTTGGAGTTAAAAGAATTCAAGCTTTACTACTGCAGGTTACCTGACGGTCTGGTGCAGGCGCGTCACTATCCTCTGGCGGTCTATCGTGCGGCCGTCACTTCCAAGCGACGCACAGGGTTCTGGCCGTTACTTCCAAGTTGGTCTACAGGCTTTCCTTGGTTTTCTCTCCCGTGGGCGGGTGCTTCATCCACCTATTTCCAAGGTATATTCAGGTCTTTGACTTGTGTTTACTTTGGTGGCGATCACATCTTTCCTTGGTATTGGGCATTAACTGTCTTCTTCATCGATAATCTTTATTTTCCTTGCTTGCTCCACCTAGCGGTGTGTTTTTATTTGTTCCTTGCTCCACGCCCCGGCGTGTGTTTTCCTTTTCCTTAGCGTAATTTGATCGAGATAGCATGCCCATGCTAGAGCTAGCTATGATTGCCTAGGTTCATGTTCACATGTTCACAGGTTTGAGTAGATCTTTGATTGCTTGTTTGTCATCTTGCCATATTACTTTGCAAACCTCAAAAGTAAGATAAAAGATAGGCAAATAA